>CM065124.1:35370070-35485070 GCA_033026305.1 Cirrhinus molitorella | reverse complement strand
GTATGACTAATGCTGTAATACAGGCCAAAAATCATATAAAATCAGAGGCCAAAATTACTTAAGAGAATATCTGAATGAAGTTTTTTCTAATTCATTTGACAAATTGTGTGTATTATTATGCACATATATTTAGTGACAATATTCAGTATTACTGACGTGATGCAATGTCTCTTTTTCATGCAACTGGGACTGAAGCTTTTAAGATTAAAAAAGCATTCAAAAGCTTCATAAAATTATCATAAAAATAGTCAATATGACTAATATCGATTTGAAGAACTACTGTAATTATTTTATAAGTATTACAGGCCAAAAAATCTTTTAAAATCAGAGGACAAAATTACTTACAGTGCCTTGCGAAAGTATTCATACCCCGTTACTTTTTTCCACATCAACCTACACTCCATGCATTATAACAACAAAGCAAAAACTGAATTGTCACAACTGCACAAATGTATTAAAAATATAAAAACTGAAATAAGTACATTGCATAAGTATTCATACCCTTAACCCAGCACTGAACAGTAGCTGGAGCACCTTTACAGCCTCAAATCTTGATGCAAAAAGTTTTGCACATTAACATTTAGCAATTATCTGCCATTCTTTGCCTCACCTCTTTACCTCTCAAGCTCTGTCAACTTAAATGGCGTCTGGAAGACATTTTCAGGTTTCCCCAGAAATGTTTGACTGAGTTCAAGCCCAGGCTGTGGCTGGGCCACTCAAGGACTTTCACAGAGTTGTCTATACTCTTGCTGTGTGCTTAGGGTCATTGTCCTGTTGGAAGGTGAACCTGCCTATAAGGTTCTGAATGCTCTGGACTGTGTTTTCATTAAGGCTATCTCTATATTTTGGTGCATTTAGCTTTTCTTCTAGTCTGACGAGTCCTGCAGTCCCTACCACTGAAAAACAGCCCCACAGCAACTTTACTTTTGTGATGGTACTCTGCAAGTGATGAGCAGAGCTGGTTCCTTCAAACATGATGCTTGGAATTGAGGTTCATCATACCACAGATTCTTGTTTCACACAGTCTGAGGGTCCTTTAGAGAATTTTTTTTTTTTTGCTAATTCCATGTGTGTTTTCAAGTTACTTTATTGAGAACAATATAAAGCCCAGATCACTGGAGTGTTGCAGTGATGTTTGTCCTTCTGTAAGTTTCTCCCATCTGCATATATGATCTAGGAGCTCAACTTGAGTGCCCATCAGGTTCTTGGTCAGTTTGGCCAGGAGACCAGCTCTAGGAAGAGTCCTGGTTGTTTCATATTTCTTCAGTTAAGGGTAATGGAGACTACATGCTTCTATGAACCTTCAATGCAGCAGAATTTTTTTCTGAACTCTTACCCAGATGTGTAGCTTGATGAAATCCTGTCTCTGAGCAGCTCTACATAGCTTCTTTTTTTTTTTTTTACCTCAGGGCTTGGTTTTTGCTCTGATATGTATTTTCAGCTGTTAGACCTTTCATTAACCCTGCGTTCCATTCGGAAGGGCTCATCCCTATGCCCTAATTCCTTCAAAGGATTTACCCTCCGGAGTGGGAGCTTCGAAGGATTGAAGGGACCAAACAACTGTTTCTTGAAGTGCCCTTCTGTGTCATCATACCGTGGCCACACAGAGGCGCCGTCATCATGCAAAGAAACTGCGCAAAGGATCATGGGGGCCCAAAGTGTCCATCAGTTGTACCCTTCAAATCCTTCATTCCAAAGGGCCCTTTGAAGTGGCTAGTTCTGAACACTTCGGTTGGAACGACACTTCAATATGGCGGCAATGATTGTTTTAGATAGTTCCCATTTGGAATGCACCGTAAGACGTGTGCCTTTTCAAAATCATCTCCACATGAAGTGTAGTAATATCTACAAGCAATATGAATGCTCCTGAGCTAAATTTCAACTGTCCCAGGTATGAATACATATGCAATGAAATCAGTTTTTTTTTATATTTTTAATAAATTTGCAAAGATGATAACAACAGTATTTGTTTTGCTTTGCCATTATGATGCATGGAGTGTAGATTGATGTAGGGGTAAAATATATTTAAAGCAGTTTAACATAAGCAACATAACAAAATGTGACAAAATGAAGGGGTTTGAATACTTTTGCAAGGCTCTGTATATAAATGAAAATATGTAGAGAATGAATGGAGTTTTTCTAATTCAATTGACAAATTTTGTGTTATTATATGTGTTTAGTGACACAAAGCTTAGAACAAGAAGATCTTATTTGTTTTATTTGCCAAAGTTTTCAAAAATGAACAAATTCCATTTCTGTAATGACAACTCTTGGAAGATTTTAGCATGGTAATGGATATGACAATGTTAATGTATTTGGTCTAAGTGGAATAGATCTGCTATGCTGCTGGTTATTGCTGTTGTAGAAGATTATTGCTGCTGCTGCTGCAAAGCAAGTACAGGAACCTGTTACTGCCAAAACATACGCCGACATGATCCTATGAGTATTTAATACATACTGCTGCTGCACAAATAGCATATACTTTATAATAACCTGTAGCAGATCTATACAGGTGGAGCTGGGGAAGGTGAAGGGTTTCAAAGAAACCAATCAGCTTGTGCCAAGTAGTTTAACACAGTGAATAAAATCAGTTTGCGTTAACAACCCATAATCAGCCTGCGCTATCCGGAGTTTCATGACAGAACTTGTCTTTTTTTGGCCCAAAATATAATCCAAATGATCAAAAAATGTATGAAGATATTAACAAGAGACCACTTAATACATTTCTGGCATTCTGAAGACCAGGATGTCTCTGACAAGACCTCCAGATAAATAAACAAACACCTAACATGTTCAGGATGATCAGTTGACCTTGACAGACCACACAGGTGCAACAATCCAGAAAAATCTTACGGCTTGCTTTCTCATACCTGTCACATTCAAGCTTCAGTGATTTCTCAGCTGGACTCTGCACACACTCCTACAATATCTGCCACCTCCAGATACAAAAATGTTTGCCCTCTTTCTCACATCTTTCATCTACATTGTCATACAGTGTCTGCAGCAAACACAGTAAGTAAGCCAGATGTAAGAGTATGATGTTAATACATATCTGTCATTGTGCTGCCACTCACGTATATGTAATATTTCAGGGTGAACATGCCTTTGAAACAAATCTTGTATAGTTACGATCCATGAACAACCATTTTCTAAATTTGTATCTGTCTTCTAAGTAGCTTGGAACTTTTATTATACCTCATGTCAGTAGAATCCATTGCTATAACTTGATATATGCACATTTTTAAAATCATTAGTCAAAAAATGCTGTTTACTAAATATACACTACAAGTCAAAAGTTTTTGAACAGAAAGTCTTTTCTGCTTACCAAACCTGCGTTTGTTTGATCTTTGGATCTTTCTGTTCATCAAAGAATCCTGAAAAAGGAAGGGTATGTTTGTAGCAATAGCCAAAAATACATTGTATGGATCAAAATTATCATATATTTTTCTTTTATGCCACAAATCATTAGGATATTAAGTAAAGATCATGTTCCATGAAGATATTTTGTAAATTTCCTACCATAAATATATCAAAACTTAATTTTTGGTTAGTAATATGCATTGCTAAGAACTTCATTTGGATAACTTTAAAGCCGATTTTCTCAATATTTAGAATTTTTTGCACCCTCAGATTCCAGATTTTCAAGTAAATGCATCTCGGCCAAATATTGTCCTATCCTAAACCATACATCAATAAAAAACGTATTTATAAATTTTTACAAAAATATGACTGAAAATATGTTTAATAACATATTAAAATGATTTCTGAAGGATCATGTGACTTTGAAGACTAGAGTAATGATGCTGAAAATTCAGCTTTGATCACTTAAATTATCTTTTAAAATAAATTTTAAAAGAAAGTAGTTATTTAAATAGTTTTAAATAGTTTTTTGTTGTACTTTGGATTAAAAAAAATACAGGCTTGGTGAGCAGAAGAAAGTTCTTTTAAAAAAATTAACGATTAACTAGTAGTGTATAGGGTTAATGAAAAAGACAAAATTATGACAAGACAAAAATGAAAAATTCAACTTTTTATTTCATATAATCAAATGGATATTGTTTGAAAGTGCTAAAACAGAATCAAAGATCACAAAGGTACATCAAAAACATCCCTTATACAAGTGATTCAATGTAAAGTCAGTCTAACCTCTGAAGAAACAAAACCGAAAAACAGTGGATAAAATGAACCTTATAATCCATAATCCTTTATAAAATATTAATGACAACACCAATAGTGCGAAACTGTCAATCATTAAACCTGAACGTTCAGGCAAAATTGCATCTCAGACACTGCATTTACTATATAGACTACAGCATAACAAATTACATAACAATCATGTCATAGTGTTTCATAAGCTTTGATGTGGAATTATGTCAGTTGTAAGAAAATGTTTCAGGAATTGCATGAATCACATGCTGTTCTAATAAAAAAGTAACTATACTAAACATTCTATTATCAAAAGGCTGTTTGTGATTGTATTCTGCACGCATTTAAAAGTTTTCTTCTCATTTCTACAGATCCACATGGAATCGTACAACAGATGTAAACGAGGAATGAAGGAATAGAACAGCAGGAAGATGTTTGCTTTGGTAATGTGGCGTAAACAGTTTAAGAAGGTTAAAGCTTAACGGGTCCGATCCGTAATTGATGTTAGTGGCATTGCAAAAACAAAGACAAAAACACTTCATAGACTGCCATGGTTACAGTGCTTCTGTTTGCAAACACAAAGCATTGCTATAACTCTTAGCTGATAATTAATTATGCTTCATAACTGGTAGGCCTATATATCAAGTGCAAACGATGATCATTAATAATATAATCCGGGTAATTAAGCACTAACAATTCTCATTTTAAGCTCTATTATTAAATTACATAAACTTTGATGGTTTTGTTGGATTGCATGAATGATTTCATACTACAGTTAATCTTTGAAAGCATGAACATACATTACCAGTCAAAAGTTTGGACACACCCTGTCATTAAATGTTTTTTAAAGGAGTTTCTTATGCTTATCAAGGCTGTTTTCACTTGATCAAAAATACAGAATTAAAAAAAGTAATATTGTGAAATAATATTACGATGTAAATCAATGTTTTTCTATATTAATATACATTGAAATGTAATTTATATCTGTAATTAAAGTTGAATTTCCAGAATCATTACTCCAGTCTTCAATGTCACATGATCCTTAAAAAAAATCATTCTAATATGCTGATTTATTATCAGTGCTGGAAACAGTTTTTTTTGGAACCTACAATAAAATGTTAAAAAAGAACAGCATTTATTTAAAATAGAAAGGTTTTCTAACAACATACACAACTGTTCAAAAGTTTGGGGTCAGTACATTTTTATTTTATTTATTTATTTTGAAAGAAACTAATACTTTTATTCATCAAGGATGTGTTAAATTAATAAAAAAAAAGTGATAGCATAGATTTACATTGTAAGAAAAGATTTATATTTTGAATAAATGCTGTTCTTTTTAACTTGTTATTCATCAAAGAATCCTGAAAAAAGAATCACAGGTTGCAAAAAAATATCTGGCAGTTTCCAACAATGATAATTCTAATAATAAATCAGCATATTAGAATGATTTCTGAAGGATCACGTGACACTTGCGACTGGAGTAACAGCTGATGAAAATTCAGCTTTGCATCACAGGAATAAATTATATTGTAAAGTATATTAAAATAAAAACCATTATTTTATATTGTAATAACATTTTGCAATATTAATGTTTTTTTCTGTATTTTAGAATCAAATAAATGCAGCCTTGATGAGCATAAGAGACTTCTTTAAAAAAAACATTAAATGACAGGGTGTGTCCTTTTGACTGGTAGTGTATATAAACGAAGCCTATTTTTAGCTAATTATTGTGAATTATTATCTAAAGCTCTATCTAAACCTCTTATGTAATACCGCAAATAAAAAAACGACAGCAATCAAATTATTTATACATATATATCAAATAAATAATTTTTGCATAATGCTAAAAAAAAAACAAAAACAACATCTGTTGATGACAGGTTGGGGAAAAAATCTTGAATGGTCACTAAAACTTTTTTAACTTTTGATTTGAGTAAATATGACCCAAACTGAACTATGAACTACCCTTTTTGAAGTTGAGACCAGCTTAAATGCAATATTTCTATAAATGCAACTTCATAATTACCGATTTTTAAGCAAATTGTTGTATACACAGAGCCATGCATGTGCTGACATGTAATGCAAATGAAAAAGCAGAAGCAGAGTAACAGAGCAGCCATAACCGAGAGTGAAACAAAGCGATGGACACGGTCTCTGTCAAGGCCTGGGTTAATCAGCATTGCCATGGCAAACTATTTAAAGTTTCCTAGTTTATAATGTAGTTATGCTCTTCTTCCGGGTGATGTTTACCACTGTTCCCAGCTGAAGTCATCTCCACCTCCGAATATCACGAAGAAACCCAAAATGGTCAGAAAAATTACACAATTGCCTGCCATTACTAGGCCACAGGCGCCCCACTGGATCTGCAGAAGAAAACAGCCATTAGCTTCATTCATGGTGACATTTTTTTTTTTATTCAGTGTGCTATCTGGTTTGCCATTTTCGAAAGCATATTCTGTCTGTATATGCTTTTAAGCCATTTTGTTGACATTGAACTCTAAATGCAATTTGAGCAAAAATGTAATGAAATTTATTTAATGCTTTCACATTGATGTTGGAACATTGTACAAAATCAGAATTCTGCTATAACCTCAGAGCTATTATTAAATGAGTCATATGGGTCATAATTTAACTGGAAATTTAATTGTACAAGCAAGAAATAATGTTTTAATGGAAGACAGACTATTTTCAAAAACCATTAAGATATCGGAACTGCAATATTCCTTCCCCATTTTCATTACTGTAATGCAAAACAGATCCACATCCTCATCAGAGATATTAAGGTTGACAAAAAATAAACCTGAAAGCAAAATTAAAAGCATAAAAAACATTTTTGCTACTTGAAATACCTAAATGTTTTTAAATGTTAAATATTACCTGAACTTAATTTTAGATAGTTGATGAAACACTTCTTATTTAATTTTGGTTTAACTTGATGATTTAACCAAAAATAAAAATGAATAAAACTATATAGACATACACTACCAGTCAAAAGTTTTTGGATAGTGCTCACCAAGCCTGCATTTATTTGATCTAAAGTACAGCAAAAACAGTACAAGTTTGAAATATTATACTATTTAAAATACCTGTTTTCTATTTAAATATATTTAAAAATCTCTACATTTTTATCCCTGTGATTGAATTTTTTACATCATTACTTCAGTTACATGATCCTTCAGAAAAAAAAAAAAAAAAAAAAACATTTATTGTTATTATTATTATTATTATTATGTTGAAAGATGAGCAGCAGATTTTTTTCAGGTTTCTTTGATGAATAGAAAGTTAAGAAGAACAGCATTTAACTGAAATAGGAGTCTTTTGCAACATTATAATTGTCTTTATCATAACTTTTGATCAATTTAAAGGATCCTTGTTAAATAAAAGTATTTCTATAATTTCCCCAAAAATAACAAAATAAATAAATCAATTCTACTGACAAATGGCTTTTAAATTGTATACTGTACTGTATAATATTACAAAAGCTTTGTAAAGCTCAGGTAAGTGCTGATCTTTGGATCTTTATCATCTTTATCAGGAAATCCTGACAAAAAGAACAGTTTGAACAGTAAATCAGCATATTAGAATGATTTCTGAAGAATAATGTGACACTGAAGACTAGAGTAATGATGCTAAAACAGTAGCTTTGATCACAGAAAAAATAAATTACACCTTAAAATATATTCAAATTGAAAGCAGTTCTTTTAAATAGTAAAAATATTTCACAATATTACTGCTTTTGCTGTATTTTGGATCCAATAAATGCAGACTTGGTGTGCAAAAAAAAAACAAAAAAACTTTTGACTGGTAGTGTACATAAAAAAAATAAATAAATAAAATGACAAATAACAACAAAATGACTAAAACTTAAAAAAAAAAAACTAAATTTAAAATGAAAACAGAAAATGTAAAAAATAAATTAAAAACCTGATTCAGGTTATTATTATTATATATTATACAAAAATAACAATGATTCTCATAACTGTAATCATATTCCAGAATCAGAATTGATTAAAAAAGTAAATAAAAACATTAAATACAATTAAATACAAAACATAAAATAGAATAAATATCTATAGATATAAATAGCAAATAAAATATGGTCATTTTTCTTTCTTTCTTTCTTTTTAATATTAAAATGCCCTGGACATGTATTTATTCTTTTAGATTAGAACATTTTGAGCAAACATTTTTAGAACATTTTGTCATCATTACCAAAGACTATAGGAAGACAATTCACTCCTATTATTTATGAATGGGAGAAATTGTAATGCCCAAGATGGTGAATAAGCCCCGCCTTCTACATGAATGAACCAACCCTTGATTAGTCAAGTCATCGCATCACTGAAGCTGCAATTAGAAACTCCAGTTTCTATAGAAACAGGCAGCGTTCGCAAACTCACGCTCATGACTGCGCATGCGCATTGGCTGGTCTAGCATCAAAACAAGCTTTTTTAACGCTAATGGAGCATAAGGAACACCACTTATGAGGCAGTTGCTGTCAGATTTCATTGGTGATTTCAAATATGAAATTTATTCTTAAACTTGGCTAACAGTTTTGGAGAATTTGAAGTTTCCCCATTCAAAGAGATAGGAGCTGCACTTGCATGCCCCAGAGGCGTTTCAAATATGGCCGCCGAGTGGAATGACTTGCCTTAAAGAGACTTTGTCATTACCCAACATCAACTTGTTCCAAACCTGAGTTTCTTTCTTCTTTTGAATCAAAAATAAGATATTTTGAAGAATGTTGATAACAGCTGACGCTAGCCATTTACTTCCATAGTATTTTTTTCCAACTGTTTGGTTACCAACATTCTTCATCAAAATATATTCTTCTGTGTTCAACAGAAGACAGGAATTCATTCAGGTTTAGAACAACTTTAAATAATGATAGATTATTCTTTTTTCGGTGAACTGTCCCTATGCCACATCATCAACCTTGTCAAATTCTTTAGCATAAATATGGTCAAAACAAGTATATTCTGTACTCACCACAGATTTTCGTGCCAGAATAACTGGTAGCCCATAGGCTGACACCACAATTCCAGTAGTTAAGAAGTATGCAAGCTCCCTGCATGCATTACTTGACTCGGCGTAATCCGCATTTCTCCTGGCTATTAAATTTGGGATAGGTGACAGGATGTAGAACATCAGGACAAACATTGGCCAGTACACTCTGTGAGAAAAAAAGCACACATTTAATTATCACATTGTAATTATCTAATTATCTGTAAATCTTTACAGATGACAAAAACATACACCTACCCAAACTGTTCTAGTGCACATCCCAAAAGGAGAAAAGTCAGTCCAAGTGCACCACTGAAGGACAACGCAACAAGAGCTGAAATAGAATAAAGCAGATTTGTGAAGGCCACAGATTTGAGCATTGAAACATGACGTGTTTATATGGCCCCCTTGCGGTCATAGCTCACAACTGCAGAAATGACGTACTTAGTGACTAAACTGCGTGTACATAAATTACGTGATATTTTATATACAAGATCATTTCTTCATTTGATTATGATTGGTTATTTACGGAATATGACCCCCAAAAGACAGCAGCACAACAGTAAATGTAAGTAAAACTAAAGTAAACTTAAGTAAAACTTAACCCCTAGTTGATGAAGTATTATTTACCATTGTTACATGACACTTAATATACTTTAAATGAGTCAAATCTGCACCATTTGTAGTTATATTAAACTTAGACCTAAAATATTACGTAGTAGTCGGTAGTTATTAAGGCTCAACAAAGTTTACAAGACTTTTAAGTTACGCTCGACAGCAGATGCACTCCTAAAAAGATCGGCGTGATTTTGTTTAAAGTATTAGAAAGTATTGCACTAATCAAAACAAGAGTTACGGTTTAGTTTTACCTTTTATTCCTGCCATCATTCACATACGCCTTTTGTTTTTTGTCTTTGTGCTAAATGTTACTGGGCTGACTTCCTATTTCCTCAAACTACCGACACACCCTTAAAGGAACAGCCTTACAAAAAATTGACCTACAAAGATAAGATTCTACTGATCTGAATCTCTCCAGAAAAACAAATAATATATAATAACATTATTATGTATTTATTATTATTATTATTTACGTCGCTTCAGTCTATCGTAACATATGGCAATGTCCCTTTAGTTAATATTAGTTAATGCATTGACTATTTATTCATCGTTAGTTTTGATTTTGATCAGTTTATTGCTAGATCAAAGCTCAGGTCGGTTAAATAACATTAACAGTTTAATAGAATTTTATTTACATTTAGACATTTAGCAGACGTTTTTGTAATTGTATAGAAAAAAAAGCTTGTGTGTGTTTTTTTTTTAAAGAAAACAAGCAGTAAGCAAATGAATAGAGTGTAAAAGTAAAAAAAATAAAAATAAAAACATAGAATTAGAAAGAGGCCTTCTTTTTTGTTTTTTTATTAATTGTATAGAGAGAAGCTAATGTTAATCTTTTTAAAGAAAACAAGCAGTAAGTAAATGAGTAGAGTATAAGTCTAAAATGGCTTTTTTTTAAAGAATAGAATAAGAAAAGAGGATGCTAGAGTTCGTTTTATAATGTAGTTTTACATATTAGAAGTTTTAATGTATTAGAAAATGTTAAAATTAACATTAACTAAGATTAATAAATACTTAAGAAGTATTTATTTTCTCATTTCAGTCTGTCTTCCTAATAATAATCAATGTTAAATTAGTTCATCTTAAATTAGCCTAAATAATTAAACGCATACGTTTAATTGAATTTACTCTGTATGTTTGTATTGAAAAGGAAAAATCAACAAAATGACAAGATCCGAGAATACGCTATATTGTGGACATTTGAAGGTGCATTCATTAGTTATGTGCAAGACCGCAGCTTGTAACCACAGTGTTTCGCTGGAAAATGACGTAGAGACTTTGCCTCGAGAGGTCGGTATAAACCATGGGTTATGTCCATGTTACAGCGACAGAAATGTCTACTAATTAAGGGTTAAATAAAGGTGACGTCAAGCGAGAAACGTCCAGCAGCCAATCAGATTCAGCGTGTCTGACGTAGATTATCAGAATCTAACAATCATCAGTTTCATCGGAAGCGAATCTCGTCGAAATGATCGTTCGACGGTAAGGTAAAATTATTTCGTGCCATTTATATCTTTTACAGATTCATTCAATGTAGCTATAAGTATCCAAACACGATAGTGACAGTCGGAAACAGGAGAGCAGTGTGTTAGTCGTGAATTGAGTACTTCTAGAAACTTTCAGTTTCTATTAAACTACCTGTAAAGGTTTCAGGTGTTCTTGAAGAACATGCTTTACTGTATTTCGAAGACGGAAATGTTGTTCTACACAGTGAGTATGATGACAGAGTTTTATTTTACTATATCTAGGAAGGTGTTGGAATGGAATTTTGCCGGGACCTTATTAATAAAGTGCTAAAAAAGAAGAAGTCAATCATGGCCTCATCAGTGATATTACAGGGGCTCGAGATACATTTTTACCTGCCAGAGACACACCAAATCATTCGACTGTCAGGAAGTTTCACAGCAGAAGAGCTGTGTGTTGAAGCTGCCAAGAAGTTAGGTAAGTTTTTCAATTTTAGATGTCTTTTCGGGTGTATTTTATTATAAAACCCTTTATAATCTATAATAACATTAAACTGAATTCATATTTTCTCTACATCTTCTTGGATATTTAAGACCAGCACCTGCATGGCCAAATTAGAAATTCTTTGTATGCTGTATGTTCCTACTAAGTAAAAAAACACAACAAGAAAACAAGAAATTAATTTTCCCATTGTAAATCGATGTTTGACTCCTTGATTTTTTTTAAACCTTTGTAATGCCAATTTATATATATATATATATATATATATATATATATATATATATATATATATGTGTCTGTGTGTGTGTGTGTATATTTACATATTTACAGATTTTTTTGGAAAAGATTCAGATGTGTCATTAATGCATTTTTCATAATAACAATGTTATGACATTAATGCTTTAAATATAAAGTTTTGAATATAGAAATATTAAACTAGTTAAATTTCTCAGATTACACTTTAAAAATGAAACCGCCAGTAGGTCGACTGAATCATTCATTTAATCCAGTGGTAGCTGGATTAAATGAATGATTAAATGAATGACTTTTTTGGGCTAGCGCCCCCTACCCATTATTCAGGTGTTTATAATGAGGATTGTTATTATATTTACTATAATTCAAATGAATGAGGTCATAAAAATTCACGTTTAGAACATATCCACAGTGACAATTTTACAGATGAGATTTTAGTTTGTTCTTCCATTCCTGGAACTCTTGAACACCCTTTTACTGCTGTGATATGTTTGGGTGTTTTCAATTAACTTTCAGTGAAAAATGATAATATTAATCCTTTAGTTCTAGAAAATACCCAGTTTTTTTGAGAATATATTGAATTACCCTTTTTTCTGACATAGTGGACATGGTTATTTTGGTGGGTAAATTCCACATTTACACATGCAAATGGAAGAAATGTAAACCATACTTTACTATATTTCATACATTTTGTGAGAATATTTCAAAGTAAGATTCTGTAAAATGATCAAATTTGTGATTTGTTAATTCTATTTAACTTTTATTTAATTGACAAAAAATAAGTTTTCTCTGACCAACTTAAATGTATTTTGTAAATATAAACAAATCTGCAGCAAGTCTGCAACACACTGACTCCAAAAAAGCTGGGACAGAGGCAAAATAAAAGTGAAAAAAGTTAGAATAACCAGATAAACTGTTTAGAAACAGTTCACAGCAAGCAAAGGAGCTTCTCTCTGCATCATGGCTCAAAATTTGTTTATATTAACAAAAATAATATTTTGTTGGCCAGTGAAAAGATGGGAGACATATGCCCCTCATTTTCAAAATATTTACTATTTTAGTGCTGTCCTGATTTATGTATTTGTTACAGTCAATTAAATTTAAAATCTTGCTTTTTTTGGTCACTGTGGTGCACCAGCTATAATATGTTTCTTAAGTAACAATCAGCATGATTTCTGAAAGATTATGTGTCACTGAAAGATGGAGAAATAAGCTTAGCATGAGAGGAAAACACATTTTAAAATATATTCAAACAGAAAGCGCTTTTTTAAATGGTGGATTTAATGTTTTACCCTATTTTTTAAACAAACAAATGCAACCTTTTTATTAATCCATTAACAAATCTCACTGAGCTTTTTTAATGACCTATATTATAGGCTACTTTATTTATAATATATAGGCCTATATTAAAAGCATGTATTTTAACCCAAATATAACAGCCCACATTAGCCCATACATAATTTCATTTTAAAAATATGTCATTGAACGCCACATGGCATTCATCAGATATTTGACTTGACTGGACTTTAAATATCATTATCATTATCATTAAAAAAAAAACAAAAAAACAATGTGGATATAAATTAGGCTATGTTTGTGAGCTTTGAACAAACTCTTTGACATTCAAACCCACTGCAGCCAATCAGCAAACAAAAAGCTTTCATATTAATGTTTCTAAACAAGAAAAAATATCTCATTCTTTATCGTGTCTAAATGCTTGCTATTGTTTTGACAGGAAGTTTGGGAGCTGCCTTAATTAAAGGCAAGCGAAAACTAACAAAAAAAGTTGATGCTAAGGAAATGAGACATTGTCACGTCTAGAAGCTGTAAACTCGCAGCTAACACTACTACACATATTTTGTTAACGAAATATACAGGGTTCCCACGGGTCATGGAATTTCTGGAATATCATGGAATTTTAAAAAGTCTATTCCAGACATTGAAAGTCAGGGAATTTTATATTTATTTTGTCAAAGTCATGGAATATCAGGGATTTTTGTTTGTTGCTTTCAATTTTTGTTTACATTTATCAAAATGTAAATTTTGTATACTGTATTTTGTTTTGTGTTATTTCACGCATTTTGCCTATTGTTATGGTTATGAAAACATAAAAATACATTTAAAATAAGTTATTATTTGTAGAAATAGTACAGAAAAATACAGTTCATTTCAAGCGTAAAAAAAAAAACAAACAAAAGTAGTGTATAAGTGTGTTTTGTACTAAAAAACATCTGTGATTAAGAAAATAAACTTGCAAATGGATGGATCTGTTTATTATAGGTCATGGAAATTCAGCTTATTAGTCAGAGAAAGTCAGGGAAAAGTCAGGGAATTTGATGTTTGGCTTGGAGTGGGAACCCTGAATATAGCATAATCAGACATAAAATGTAAGTCACTTAATATTATGTTTTGTATAAAATCAAAAATGTATGAAACTGTAGTATAAATTCAGTTTCACTAATAATTAGTGATTAAAAACTGTCCCTTGTCTTAGTTCATTGCGATCTCACAAACTTGTTTTAGTGAATGAAGCTCTCTACGCTGCATACTGAACAGTGTTAATTTCGTTGACGAATAATTTTCGTCAACAACATTTTTTTCACAGACGAAAACGAAACTTTAACGAACTAAAATTCTTTTTGAACGACAAAAATTTACTGCCATTTTCAACAATTAAAAACAAGACGAAAATGTTAGGCAGTGATGATATGGAAAGAGATTCATTCAGAAAAATCTGTTACGTAGATTAGGTTAGATGTGTACAAACCAGCGGGACACAAGCTAAAAATACACTTGCTGCACGTATATGTGGGAGTACGAGAAGTGCAGACATATGGATAAATTTGACGACGCAAGAGAGAACCGGTCTTGTTTTTGGAGTGCATGCACCGAAGCATACACACAGAAAGCACATCTCACACTCTTTCGTGTTGTATGAATTGAGAATGATCTCGAATTGTCCGTTTTGACGAGTATTCATGTAGACACCACCGATTACGTCTTAAAATGAACGTAAACAGTAGGGAGAAAGATAATCAGTACATTGCATCCATTGCATTCGTGCATTTGGTTTTAAAGGGATATCAGCCACATTTGTGACCCTGGACCACAAAACCAGTCATGTCGCTGAGTTTTATGTGTGGCAAAAGCCAAAAATACATTTTATGGGTCAAAATGGTTGATATTTCTTTTATGCCAAAAATCATTAGGATATCAAGTAAAGATCATGTTCCGTGGAGATATTTTGTAAATTTCCTTCCGTTAGTGTATCGAAACTGAATTTTTTTTAGAAGTAATATGCATTGCAAGAACTTCATTTGGACAACTTTAAGGGCGATTTTCTAAATTTTTTTTTTTTTTTGCACCCGCAGATTCCAGATTTTGAAATAGTTGTATCTCTCTCCAAATATTGTTCCATCATAACAAACCACAGACCAATGGAAAGCTTATTTATTCAGCTTTCAGATGATGTATAAAAATCAATTTCCAAAAGTTGACCCTTTTGACTGATTTTGTGGTCCAGGGTCACATTTAATTGCTATTGTCCAAGTCACAAGCAACAAAAGAAAGGCAGAAAACCACACACTGCTCCTGACTGAATCACTTACGTAGCCCTACAGATTAATCTAAATTTATCTATAGAAATAAACATGTCTGTTTAGAAGAATGAAGAATATGGTAAACAAGTTACTATAAAAAATGCAGAATTACCCTATATAACCATTGGTATTTCATTGAAAAGAAGTCCATGTTCTTTATGTGAAGTGGTTTTATTTAATTTGAATATTAACGCATGTCGTGTATCACTGCAGTTAAATTGTGTTTATCATTATTAAACCTTAATACCAAACCTATATAATGAGAAATTTTAGAGAAATGCTTAATAAATGCATTGCACTGTAACTAAACCCATTAAATTGTAGCCGACTAAATTTACTGTAGATTTAGTCAACTAAATATCATAAGATAAAACTAGACTAAAACTAAAAGCAAGTCAGATGACTAAAATATGACTAAAACTAAATGCCATTTTAGTCAAAAGACTATGACTAAAACTAAGTTAAAATTTGCTGTTAAAATTAACACTGATACTGAATCTATTATTTACATCGTCTGTACATTTTGTTTGTTAAAATGAATTACAAAAACTGCAGCATGCTTTCACCATCTGTCCTGTGAGGAGCAGGACGCACACCGATAGAGAAAGATTTCCTATTGGCTGCAGGCTGCTGGTATTATGGCCAATCACAGAAGATGGTATTGCGCAGAGAACCATGTAGACACAAATATTCTGCTACGTTATTAGTCTAGATTGCGCTATGTTTATGTGCAGAACTGGAATCGCTTTCTTGGTCTTTTGAATAGATAAAATATAGAAATCACTTCAATTTCCAAATAAACCTAACCACTTGTAATTTGAAACGCGCCTCTCCGTCCCCCATTTCCAGCCCTGACTATTCCACAAAATAAACATTGTAATGGTCACAGAATCAATAATGTCTCCATATTACAGGTATATCTCCGCTGTGCAGCAGTTTGTTTGCCCTTTATGATGAATTTAGCAAGATCTGGTATCCTCCCAATCATTTGTTCAACATTGATAATACTACAAAATTGAAGCTGTACTATCGCATGAGGTATGAGGTCGCCTCTACTTTGTCTTTTCACTTTTAGTTATTTTAAATGATGTTACTTATTTATGTTCTAATCACATTCGGGGGCAGATTTTATTTCACAAACTGGCATGGGAGTAGTAGGACAACTCCTCCAGTGTTCAGACACAGTCTCAAGCGAGGGACGGAATCTACAGGAACGGCTGTTTTGGATGTAGCTTCACTAACATACCTCTACGCGCAGGTACGGTGATAAAAACATTGGTTGCTTTTAAAGGACATGCTGTTAAAGAAAGTCGTGACTGCTCATTTTTATGTGCCTTTTTGTTTTGCAGAGTCAGTGTGACTTTCATAGTGGTCTGGCACTGCTGCGTAGCGCTCGTAATGAGAATGACGTTCAGCAGATAGAAAATGAGTGTTTGGGAATGGCGGTGATGGCCATCTCCCATGATTCCATTGAAAAAAAACTTCCTGTCAGTGAATTTGAGTAAGTGCATTTTTTATTTTATTTAGTTTGTATTTAATGGGATTTTTTTGTTTTTTTTTCTCATATATATATATATATAAATAATATAAATATCAGCAAGATTTTTTTAAATATAATTTTTAATATATTCTTTTTATATAATTTTTTCTTTATATTTCAAACATTTATTTTTGTTATTGTAAATGGGTGAGTTTGTTTTGCCTTGTGTTTAATATTTTTGTTTTCTGTTTATTTTATCTGTTATGCATTGTCTTTATTTACTTTATTTAATTATTCTTTCTGGTGGGGGTAGGGGGGTTCTTAACAAATATTGATTTATGCACATGTAATAATGCATATGTAATAAAATCCTTCCAAAAGAGAATTAAATAAATAAAGAGAAAATAATATTTAATATTAAATAAACATAATACATCAGAGATCAAATAACATTAAACAAGCAAGCAAAGGAAAATCTAAACAAACATCAAATTAAATAAAAACACAAAATAAAACCTTTAAAAACAGAAACAGAAACAAAAAAGTAGAAGTGAATTATATTTCAACAAACATACAGTTGAAGTCAATAATTTACATGCACCGTGCAGAATGTTGTTTTTTATGTAGTACTCTACTGAACAAGATATTTCACATACAGTAAAAGATGTTTGCATATATTCCACAAGAAAAAAATAATAGTGAAATTTTTCAAAACTAACCAATACCTGAATAATCCACAGCTGTTTTTTTTCAGTGATAGTTGTTCATGAGTCCCTTGTTTGTCCTGAACAGTTGAACTGCCCACTGTTCTTCAGAAAATCCATCAGGTCCCACAATTCTTTGGTTTTTCAGCATTTTTAAACCCTTTCCAACAATGACTGTATGATTTTGAGATCCATCTTTTCACACTAAGGACAACTGAGGGACTCATATGCAACTATTACAGAAGGTTCAAACACTCACTGATGCTCCAGAAGGAAAAACTGTGCATTTGGAGCTAGGGGGGTCTAAGGATATGTACATTTTTCTTATTTTGCCTAAATATCATATATATTTTTTATTTAGTACTGACCTTCAGAAGCTACAGAAGATACTTACATGTTTTCCAGAAGACAAAATCAGTTAAATTTACCCTGATTCAAAAAGTTTTTGCCCCCTTAAAGCATTGTTTCTTTCTGGAGCATCTCTGAGCTTTTGAACCTACTTTCATAGTTGCATATGAGTTCGCCTTTCATCCTTAGTGTGAAAAGAAGGATCTCAAAATCAAACACTCATTGGAAAGGGTTTAAACACAAAAATGCTGAAAACCAAAGAATTTGTGGAAACTGAAAGCTTTTTCTGAAGAACAGTGTTCCGGACAAACAAGGGACTCTAAAATGACTAAAAAAAAAAACTGTGGATCATTGAGGTAACAATACAATATTGGGTATAATAAATTCAGCTATTATTTTTTCCTGTGGACTATATGTAAATGTCTTTTATGTGAAATATCTTATGTATGACCCCTCTTATTTTGCTAAAATAATTTTGCAGATTGTGTAAGGCATATGTGAACTATTGACTTAAACTGTATACTGAACAGAAATGTGTCAATTTTAAAACCATTATTTAAAAAAAAAAATGCGAACATATTATGAACAGCCCTTAGTTTGATATATTGGTTTTGCAGATTAATTGACACTGATAGTTAATTGGCGGAACTATTGGTTATCTGCAAAAATCTATGCTAATAGTTTTTCCGGGTTGCGTCCATGCTAAAGCAGCTGAGAAGGCTCCGCTGTCATTATACAGTACGAGAGCCATATAGATATGTATAATGAGAGTGGCCTCTAGAGGCAGAAATCACTGACAACGCGTGCTGTTCGTTTACACACGTGATACTGCATGCTGAACATAGCGGGACACTTCAAATGTGGATTTAAAACATCGACAACAAACTATAGTGCATGTTTTCATATCATTACTTAGTAAGTGCTTTGTTGACTAGATGCTGCATTAGTAGAGAAAGCAAAGCAGTATGTTTGCTATCAAGGCTGAGAGGAAACAAACATTAGTCACACCTCGAGAGGTTAAAACAATGTGAACAAAACATGTAAGTCCAAACCAAATGTTTATTTGTCAATGATTGTTACTATGTAAGCATATAATCCATAATCTTACCATTAGTTTATATCCATCTGATCACATTGATGCATTTGTTAGCCAGCCAGTGGCATATTTAAAGCTAGTGATATGAGACAGCAAACTATGTTCATTCAGCCGACAGAAATCCTGCCAGAGCACCATCACAGAGTTTTACATTAAATACATCATACACAGGGGTTGGAAAATGAAACTGAAACACTTGGTTTTAGACCACAATTAGTACGGTGTTGGGCCTTCTTTTGTGGCCAATACAGCATCATTTCATTTTGGGATTGACAAATACATGTTATGCACAGTAGCCAGAGGGATTTTGAGCCATTCCTTTTCTAGAACAGTGGCCAGGTCACTATGTGATTCTGGTGTAGGAAAACATTTCCTGACCAGCTCCTCCAAAACATCCCAAAGTGCCTCAGTAATATTCAGATCTGGTGACTGTGCAGGCCGTGGGAGATGTTCAACTGTACTTTCATGTTCATCAAACCTCTCTGTCACCAGTCTTGCTGTGTGTATTCTCATCCTTATACACCTTTAGGGTACAATGTCTGAACCATTGGGTGCACATAGTCAACCTTCACACTTTGCTCTTACTGGTGGAATGTGCAATAAGTGAAGATTGGCTACCAGGCTGCGCAAACATAGCCATGAAACCTCCAACACTATATTGGCGAGTGTTTCAGTTTCATTGTCCAACCCCTGTATCTGTCCCAAACCGATGTAAATGTACATAAAGACTTCAAGATTGTGTGTACTGTGCATTTTTAGCTAAATGTTCTTCTTTCTATAAGTCTATAATAGCTATAATATAGATCGCACTTTCTCTTTCCGTTTGCTCTGTTGTTTTAAACACTGAACTTCAAACTCATCTATGCCACTTTTTGATCATTCTTGAAGTAAACTTCTGTCATTTTTAGACCGCTGTTTGAACTGAACGCGACGCGTCCGGTGTATATGATAATAGGTGATCTCCAACTTAGCTATCGTATTGGTAAAATCCAATATCAGTTGACCTCTAGATAGAATGATCTTTGATTTCTGATCACGTTTTACACAATTAGGGATGGCGAAAACTAAAAAATTTCTTGACCGACCACCGAGCCTCATTAGCCGGTTAAAACCGGTTAACCGATTAGTTTAAAATATGGTACGCTATTTGAAATAACAGCCATTTCGAGCCGCGCCTGCAATTTCGCAACTCTGTCGCATCTCTCTGCCGCTCTGCCTCCCGCACACACACACACACACACACACACACACTGCCACTCACGTCACTTTTTTAAAATCCCCTACAGCGCGAAACATGAGTCCCGCAAACGCGGCGCCAAAGAGCTTGTTGTATGTAATCGTAGGACAAATGGCTCCTTAGTTTCAAATGGTTTGGGTACAAGGTGATCGCTTTGAAAATAAAGGCGTTTGTCTAGGTTAGAAGCTCATTTGAAACATTGCCACGGCTCATTTAAGAAAATGACAGCTCCGAAGAGACGCCGCTTTAGTTGAGGTAGTGCTAACCATAATAAAGAAAGATGATGATCATCATCACCTTATCGGTTACCACTGAAATGTAGATGTAATGTATTTCCAAATCTAAGCCCATCTTATGCGGAATGTTGCCTAATAGACTGCAACATGATAAAACCAATGGATAAAACAGGCACCTTCAGAATGCGTAAAAGACGCACCGGCCAAGGCAGGTCTAACTCACTGTGTGCCTTCTAATAACGGACAGGACAACTCTGTTGTATAATTAATATTATTCTTCATTCTTATATCATTCTTTTTGGTGAAATGGTCCCACACACTACTTTTCTTTGCACGCTTCATCCTGTCGTCTGCCCTGGCTCTAACCTCGAGTGTTTTAGCCTGTTGCCTTTACTTTTCGCAAACCTTGTGAGCGCGCGAACCCAAACGCTGTGACCTCGCGGCAAATGTTTTTATTGGTTTATTAAGTACAAACAGGCGAGTTATGAAAAATTGAGTGTGAGGGATAATTTGTTCACTTAACACAAAAAGATGAGGAATGAGATGGCTAACTGTAGTAGCGTATAGTCCACTGTCTATAATAGCCTAATTTAGATATCAGTTTTTTTTTTTAACCGACTACCGACAACTTTGACCGGTTAACGTTGATACGGTCAACCACCGGTCAAACGGTCATCGGTTAACATCCCTATACACAATGATTCATTAGTGTTGCTGAGTCACTGAAATTGAGTTTACAGGTGTAAGGTTGAATTTTTGCTGTCTGTCATCTCCGAAGTCACCCCATTTGTGATCTTAGAAACAAATCCACTAGTAATGAGTAATTACATAACTATTAACATCCCTGTAATTTTCACTGTTTCACTTCGTCTTTGTCAGGTACAAGAATTACATCCCCAAGGTCCTGTACAAGTCCATACGTCACAGGAACGTTCTGACACGTCTGCGCATTTCCAACGTCTTTAAAGTGTTCCTTGAGGAATTCACCAAGAACACTGTGCAAAACAACGGGATCAGTGCCCATGACCTGAAGGTCAAATATATGTCCACTTTAGAGACTCTAACGAAACACTTCGGCCAGGAGGTGTTTGAACCCACCTCCCTCATCATACATGAGAATGAGCAAGTGATCACAGACAGCAGTGCTGCTGGTGCTCATTACAAAATCCTGGTGTCTGGCACTTCTGGTATTCATTGGTGTAAAGTCCCCAAAGAGGTAAGAAGGCCGTAGTACAAATAGTGCGTGATGAGTTACACTGCCTTACAAAAGTTTGGGGTTTGTTTTTGAAAAAAAGTTTTTATTGTGATATTATTCCAATATATGAAGCTAGTTTTCTATTTAAATATATACATACACTATTCTATCTATTTAAGTTTTTGAACAATAAGGTTTTTAATCTTTTTTTAAAGAATTCTCTTCTGCTCACCAAGCCTATATTTTCTTATCCAAAATACAGCAAAAGCAGTAATATTGTGAAATATTATTATTATTATTTTTTTTACCATTTAAAATATCGGTCTTCTATTTAAATATATTTTTAAATGTAATTTATTCCTTTGATCAAAGCTAAATTATCAGGATCATCAGTGTCACGTGGTCTTTCAGAAATCATTCTCTAATATGCTGATTTGCTGTTCAAGAAACATTTATTATTATTTTTGAGAAAGAAATTATAGAAATGAATACTTTTATTAAATTGATCAACAGTGATTATAAAAGCATTTATAATGTTACAAAAGATTTCTATTTCAGATAAATGTTGTTTTTCTGAACTTTTTATTCATCAAAGTAAACCTGAAAAAATATTTTACTTAGCTGTTTTCAACATAATAATAATAATAAAAATGTTTTTTGAGCAGCAAATCAGAATATTGGAAAGATTTTTGAAGGATGATGTGACTGCAGTAATGAAGATAAAAATTCTGCTATGAAATCACAGAAATACATTATATTTCAAAATATATTCAAATAGAAGATTGTTATTTTAAATAGTAAAAATATTTCAAAATTGTACTGCTTTTGCTGTACTGTGGAATAGGGCTGTGCGATGAATTGAAATCGTATCGAAATCGCGATGTGAACATGCGCAATTTTTCTAAATCGCCTTACAGCACGATTTTTTTGCGCGCTCCCGACTGATACTTTTCCGGCAGTATGCTATTTGAACCAATCACAATGCAGCGCGCCTAAACAGAGAGTGTGTGAACAGGAGATGAGCCCAGGATGACTTGGTGCCCAAAAAAAGTAATCAATTTAGTATCAAATTTAAAGCCATAAAATTTTAAAATACGTTAAATAGTATATGAAAAGTCTTAATTATAATTTAAAAGGTCTTACAGTTGCAGTCGTAAAGACAGGAATCGCGCTAGGGCTGGATTAAACTTCAAAGGGCAATGTCACTGAATAAATTTGCGTGCTGCAAGTCAAAACAGATGTCTTTCTATGAATGTATCTGAAGGGAACCGACTGTCCTCAGAAACATGTCGTTTTTTTTTTTTTTTATTTCATTTTACCTCTAATGCGTAAAAAAACAGCGTTAATGAGCGTGGTGGCTGCTTTGTGTACAGACGTTACTAAGGAAACCGCAATATTTCAGCGCTCCTAAAGCGCCACCTCGTGGCAGACAATTATTTTTCATTTCCAATAAGTTTTTCTGTTGTTTATGGTCGGATTGTTGCAAATATCAACTTTTTTATGCAGCAAATACATAGAGTTGTAAATGTGAAAGAAGTTAATGTGTCTTCTAAAAATCTAAACAATTAAGACCGTAATTATGTTTTAAATAAACAATAAATTATATACTTGGTTTATCCCTTTTACTTGTCTAAAGGCTGAAATGCCATTGTATACATTTTTTTGTTTTTGTGAAAACCTGTATCTGAACTGTAAATTTTGTAATTTTATGGCTTAATACGTTGCCACACATTGTCCATCCCTACTCATACTGTTCATTTTACTTGTGCAGCTGTTCAAAAAACTGCCTTAAAACTAAACTGCCTTCAAATTGATTTCGTGCTACAGGTCTTTGATAAAGATCTAATTGTTTTCCTTTGGAAAAATGTTTCAGATTCACACTGTAAAACATGTCTGTGTGTGTCAACATCGTGATTAAAATCGAAATCGCAGTATTGTTCAAGAAAATCGTGATAGGTTTCTTTTGTCCATATCGCACAGCCCTACTTTGGATCAAATAAATGCAGGCTTGGTGAGCAGAAGAGACTTCTTCAAAAACTTCTAATATGCTGATTTGCTGTACAACAAACAGTTGTTGTTTATTATTATTTTTAGCAATGTTGAAAACAGTTGTGCTGTTAAGTGTTATATTAGTACCTTTAGATACTTTTATAAGTTTTACTAATATTTTTATAATTATTTTTATTCTCATTTTCATTTTAAAGTTGTAATAATGTAATGCAGGATTCTTTGATGAATAGAAAGTTTAAAGAACAGCATTTATTTCAAATATTAATCTTTTGTTAAATGTCAGTGTCTTTACTGTCACTTTTGATTAATTGAATGTTAAAATAAACTTGACCAAAACCTTCTGAACAATACGTGCTGAAGTTTCACACTTCAGTTTAGAGAAAAATGTTCAATATTTCTATTTGTGTCTAATTCAAGAGTTTTTTTAATGTCATGTATTTATTTTCATAAGGCCAGTTCAGATCCGTGGACCAAGGAGAGAGGTAAATCAAAGAGAGACAGTAAGAAACTGAATAAAGCAGAATCACTTGATGCAGAAGAGGACAAATGGACACTCTTTTCAGACTTTAATGAGATAACGCATCTTCTCAACAAATCCAATGTGGTTACTATCCACAAACAGGACAACAAAAACATGGTGAGATCTGTGATCGGTTTTGGTTCATTTAAGGAAAATTAGAACTTTTCTTAAACCTAGTTTCACTTTTGTGATCTTCTTCAGGAGCTGGAGCTGGCATCCCATGAGGAGGCGCTGTCCTTTGCCAGTCTTGTAGATGGTTACTTCAGGCTCACAGTAGATGCGCATCATTTCCTCTGCAAGGATGTGGCTCCTGTTTCTTTGGAAAATAACCTACGTGAGGGCTGCCATGGTCCAATCAAGTTAGTACATGTACTTATCTTGCTTAAATTAATAAGTCATCCAGCAATTAAAAGGAACTCATATTATTCCAAACCTGTATGACTGTCCTTCCTACGTGGAACACAAAAGCAGATGTTTTAATAAATATTCATGCTGGGCACGGCTGCATAAACTGCTAAGACTAGTCTTACAAGTTTAAGATTGTTCATAACTTAATTGAAGTCCGTTACATAAAAATGTAGCTTGATCTAACTTGATACCGAAAAGAGAGACTGATTACCCCTATGTTAACTTCTAGCTGGTTATACTAGTTTGTAAGACACAGTCTTGACATAATGGCTATGTTTTTACAACTGGCCCATTCTCTTTTCCATTCAACAACAGCCAGCAGTAATCAGTGACTTCTGAATAAAAAAAAAATTGCTTTATGAGTAACAGACCAACATTTTATTTAATCTTTATCTCCACTGTAACCAATATTGGGTTTAAATTAGACAACGTGAATTTATCGACTCAAAATTTATTTTAAAATCTTATTTTTTCCATCAGCTAGCTCTAACTTACCCCTAAAAGATGTAAATGTGAATGAGATTTGTGAGCTATGGCAGAAAGTCATATAGATTTGGAACAATGTGAGGGTAAATGACAACAGAATTTTGAATTCGCTATTTACATTATGTAATATTTACACTACTGTTAAAAAGTGTAGGGTATGTAATATTTTAAAATTTCCTTTTAAGTCCCAGTAAGACTTTTAACTCATCAAATAATCCTGACAAAAATGTATCAACTGTTGTTAGCATCGATAATAATCAGAAATGTTTCTTGCACCAGCAAATCAGCATATTAGAATGATTTCTGAAGGATTATGTGACACTGAAAACTGAAGTAATGATGCTGATAATCAGAATCAGAAAGAGCTTTATTGCCAAGTATGCTTGCGCATACAAGGAAGTAGTTTTTGTGTCACTAGCTTTTCCTCACTCTGGATGTATACTCTGTAATCTTCTGATGTCTGATTTTGTAGAGTTGTAGCTAATTCAGCTTTCCGTCACAGGAAAAAATTTTATTTTCAAATATATTAAAATATAAAATATAATTTATATTGGACAAATTATTTACTTAGTATCAAATATTTAATTATTATAATGTAATAATTATGATATATATATATATATATTATAATTATTATATATTATAATATGTATATATGTATATATATATATATATATATAATTGTAATATTATTATATATTTAAATTAATATTATAATATATAGTTATTATCTTACTGCTTTTATTGTATTTTAAAATACTTCTTTTTAAAAACTACAAACCTGTAATAACTCAGCTTTATTAGCCCTATTTAATTTGTTTAGCATGTTTTTCAGCATCTAACACTGTTTAACAGCTCCGCATACCCAGGCTGTCTGAGAGAATGCATTCACAGGTTAATTAATATAAACATGATTATAAGTTGATCCCTTGTTATTTGAGATGTAACTTAAAGCTTAATAAAGAGTTGGGAATAAGTACGTCAAATTATTTATTTGGCGAACATCGGTAATTCTCTGTAAATGTCACTTGCGGAAGCTTCCAGCAAGCGGATTCTCCGCAGCTTTCTCGTCTCCTCAGGATTCATGCGCGTTCGATGAGTTTTGCTGTTATGCGCGTGATTTCATTGGCGAGGTAAGCTGTCCGCGGAGCGCTCGCCTTGCTGGCAGATCTCGATTGCTGAAAATCACATTGTGTTTGATGCACAACTGACTCGACTAAATCAATGGGAAAAAAACCCATCTAAACTGTATATTTTCATAATTTCTCAAGCAATTCAAATTTTGAAAGTCCACTGAAAACATATCATAGACAGTGCTGAAGATGTTATTGTCAACATGCCTAAGTGGTAAATAAAAAGTATATATATCAGTGGCGTTCCGTCCATATAAGCTGCTAATGCTCCGCATACCCAGGCCATCTGAGAGAATGCGTTCACGGGTTAATTAATATAAACATGGTTGTCAGTTGGTCCCTTGTGTTTGTGATGTAACTTAAAGTGTAATAAAGAGTTGGGAATAAGTACGTCAAGTTATTTATTTGCCAAACAACGGCAATTCTCTGTAAATGTCACATGCGGAAGCTTCCGGGCAAGCGGATTCTCTGCAGCTTACTAGCCTCCGCTCTATTACAATGACTCCTCAGGATTCAAGCGCGTTCACTGCTTTCGCTGATATGCGCGTCATTTCATTGGCGAGGTAAGCTGTCCGCGAAGCGCTCGCCCAAGCGGAAAAATGCGCTGTTGCTGCCAGATCTCGATTGCCGAAAATCACATGGTGTTTGATGCACAACTGACTCGACTAAATCAAATTAAAAAACATCTTAACTGTATATTTTCATAATTTCTCAAGCAATTCAAAATTTGAAAGTCCACTGAAAACATATAGGCCGTGTTGAAGATGTTATTGTCAACATGCCTAAGTGGTTTAAATAAAAATATATAGAAATAGTATAATATATAAAAGTATAAAAAAAGTTTTTATTTATTTATTTATTTTTTATTTATTTATTTTTTTGGAATATTAACAAATAGGGAGAAAAGAGGACATAATAAAATCTGTTTTTTTTATTATTATTATTTATTTTATTGTTGTTTGCAACTTACTTGGCAATATTCTAAATATATTATTATTATTTGCATTTTGCATGGTCGTAGTATCACCTGGGTGGGAGTTATATTCACTGGTGATTAATAATAATAATAATAAAATAATTCAGCCGAAGCAGAGATATAGAACGGGGAATCCCCCACCTCCCCACCCTCTTAATATTACGTATCATAAAAGAATACGTGTAAACGTTGTTTTGCGTTTTTTATTTGGAAAAGCAGCTATGTTTTTCTAGCATTTAAATAACTATAGATAAACCTGAAGCGATACAAGAAAGATTGGAGATGAGATTTATTCACAAATAAGGTAGGAAATGTGCATACTTTTAAATCGACACATGCCACAGTGTTTTCCTCGTTAAGTTTGTCCTAAAAGCTGGTTGGGGGCTGGGACTCAGCACTCAGCATACCCGGTAAAAAAAAGTCACCGCTCACCAGTGACATAGAGAATTATGTCTTTGGACAGCTGAGGTAACGGTGTCTCTTTTGTACCCCTCAGTACTGAATATGCCATCCATAAACTCAAGCAGGAAGGTTATGAGGAGGGCATGTACCTGCTGCGCTGGAGCACTCATGACTTTGATCATGTTCTCCTGACCGTCATATGCAATGAGGTACTTGCTTTATTACTGTATATAGAAAAGTTTGGTTACAGTTCAGTATATCAAGCAGACTACAATAGTTAGCATTTGAAGTGGATCAAAACCTATTATCAGAGTTGTCCTAAAACCAAAACCGTTCTTGTCTTAGGACAGCTTTGATGAATTTTTTCAAATGCTGACTGCTGTATGTCTGCATATGAAAATATGTTTGTGTAATTAAGCTATTGATGTTTTTCAGTGTTTCACACAGAGTAAGTAACTCAAAACTGACCTTTTTATTTTAGAGGGATTGTCAAAGCAGCATCACCAAAACCTTCAAGAATTTCCAGATTGAGGTGAGCGCACAGGGCTTCCACCTGACTGGGACAGATATTGTAAAGCCCACTCTGAGAGAGCTGACGAACCACCTGTCAGGCCAGTGTCTCACAACAGACCACACCAGCTTAAGACTTGAGTGTGGCTGCCCACCCCAACCGAAAGGTACTGGAGCTTCCCATCAACAGAGGTTTTTTTCCAATACAGGGCTCCAGACTGCGACCATTTTTTCTGCCATTGCGACTAAACTTTGTGAGCGGTCGCAATGAATGATTTCTGCAATAAATTAATGAATGTCAGATGGCGCATTTATTTTGTTTATGACACACTACTGTCATAACACATTCACAGCAGATGCACGTTCTTCACGGCAACTTGTCAAAATAAAAGTTCAGTTTAACCTTAAACCGTGTCAGAAATATATTACTATTTAGCAGTCTTAAAACTTAATGTAACAACAATGCTACTGATACTACTAATAATAAATAAATATATATGAGTAAATCATCAAAAAAATCTTAATTTTTAAATAATCACATTTGTTTTCTTTTTAATTTTTCCAGTAAACCTCTATTGTGCAGCACTTTTGTTTGCCAAAAAGCAAAAGGCTTTATTTTCATTAGATCAGGATAAATTAAATTAATTTGTCATGCCTTCATCTGATTAACAGAAAAATTAAAATGTACATTTTATAGGGCCCTATTATTGTTTTAAAGAATAGGTTTAAAATATTTCTGACGTTGACCGTTCATTTTTTAGTTCTAGTAGTTTTAGTAACTGTTCATGGCATTTGTATTAAAACTATATTCACTGAATGTAATAAAAAATAATCGAGAATTGAATCAAATTTAGTGCTTGCGAATCAAAATCGAATTGGGACATCTGAATCGATACCCAGCCCTAACCTTGACGTACGTCAGAAAACCAAAAGTAGTAACGATAAATATACCATGATGTTGTGTCAGAAATTGTTGAATGTTATTACGTTATTTATTTCAGGGTTTGTACAATCTTTTGAGAGTGAAATTGAAGCAATTTTCAATGACTTTCAAGCTTTTCACACAACTATTTCCAGAAATTTAAAGCTCTCCAATTTGAATGTTTTTTTTTAATGGGATGATCAAAATATACTTTGTGGTAAACACTTAAAATTTAAAATCAAATCACAAATATAACCAATAGATGGATGCAGAGGATCACTTATTGGCTTATTAGTCATTTATTTTCTACTTTTTGCTTCATATTTTGAAATTATAGTATCATTAATAATTGTCAAATCATCAAGAAACCAGATTGTGTCAACCTTTGGTCAGTTCCATATAATACTGTAGAAGAATAATGGTACATTTAATAAGAGAAGAAAATATACATTTTCTATATAAATTTTAATTTTTTCTATATAAAAATTAGATTTTGCACATTCATTTTGTTAATAAGTACAGTTTGTATGCTTCCCGACTCAAGCTTAGTGCTTTCCTGTCAAATCCGTATAAACATAATATACAAGAAATAAATAGTAATTTAATGTGTAAATGGCTTATATTTTTTAAATCTACTGGCACCACCATCTGTAGAACATCAAACTTAAAATGCCCTCAAATGTTTGTCTGGAGCCCTGCAATATAAATAGCTAGTTGGTTATAATTTAATTTGTGTTTCAAACTGCAGGTTTTTATGTTTATTCAAAAAATCATGCAGTGATATGATGATGTAAAGTATGTAGAACAACAGAGAAAAACTGAAAACTGTAGGAAACACTAGTATAGTCTAACTAATTGACATGCGAAGTTGTAATAGTTAAAGGGTTAGTTCATCCAAAAATTACAATTATGTAATTATGTAATTAATTACTTACCTTCATGTTGTTCCAAACCTGTAAGACATTCGTTCAGTTGTGTTCAGAACACAATTTAGGATTTCGTTTTTTTTTGGGTTTTTTTTATGAAACAGTAATGAAACAGCATTTAATGAACAAAAGTCTTAAGGGTTTGTAATGAGATGAGGGTGAGTAATTAAATGGCAGAATTTTCATTTTTGGGTGAACTATCCCTTTAAGGTGTTTTATGTTTAATTTCCATTGTCTGCTAAAATCATCCTTTTCCTAAAGGATGGCAGAAACATAACAAGTCTTCCATTTTCTGCTTCACAGAGCAATCCAACCTTGTCATGATGACCAGGAAAGATTCAGCATTGCCACATTCTCCCTTCATTAATTCAGTCCATGGAATCCTTAAGATCCTCAGAAATGACATTACCCAGGTTGGACATCTAAAAACTTTGCTTATATGCATGATGTAATTAAAGTCAAATCTGTTTAATAGAAAATTAGCAAATTCATCCTGCTAGAAGATCCAACCTAAATGGGTATCTGTGGTTTGGAATAAAGTCATTGAACAGAACATTGAACAGGTCTAACCAGCTACAGTTTTCAAGTATTTTTTAAGAAATAGTATTTTTATGGAAGCATGTTTCTACCACAGAATAAAAAAATAATAAAGTGGTAATTATGACTTTTTATCTTGCAGTTCAGTTTATATATCACAATTCTGACTTATGAGAAAAAAATATCTAGAAAATTGCAAGAAAAAAGTTTAAAATTGTGAGATGTGAACTATAATATAATCATAGTCCTGAGAAGAAGTTCTAATTGTTAAAAGTTGTAATCTAAATCTTACTAAATGATTTCATGATGTACTGCATGACTGCATGCGTGAAGTTGAAATTGTGAAATGCAAACTTTTTTTGTGATTATATTTTAAGTGTACATCTCACGAAAACAGCAAAGAAGTCAGAACTGTGAGATATAAACTCAGAAAAATGTCAGAACACCTATGTCAACACCTTTTAAAAAATATAGAAGCCATTTCCTCCAGTGAATGAAAAAAAAAAATTGTGTTCTACAAACTCGCAATTCTGACTTCTTTTCTCAGAGTTATGAGTAATCAATTTTGAGGGGGAAAAAGACTGATTTTTAAGAATTTTTTTTTTTAGTATTGCAAGTTTATATTTTACAATTCTGACTTAATAACTCAGTTGCGTGCTATAAAGTCAGAATTGCGAGATATACATTTGCAATTCTTTAAAAATAAGTCAAGAGTGAGACTTGATTTCTCAGAATTGCGAGTTTATGTCTCACAATTCTGACGTTAGAACTTGCAATCGTGAGTTTATATCACGCAATTCTGAGAAAAAACGTCTGAATTGCAAGATGTAAACTCACAATTGTGTTTTAATTTTTCAATTTTCTTTATTAATTTTTATTCAGTGGCAGAAACAAGCTTCCATAAAACAAGATAGATTTTCTTCAAATTAATTTGCTGTTTTCAGTGAAAGCTTTAGGCATACATTTAGGCAATTTTAATGAGAATAATGTTTAGAACAAAAAAAAATTTCAAATGTATTGTTTGAAAACAATATGTGTTGTTTTATTAAGTCAGTTTATCTGGTTTAAAGGATGTTTAGATTTTTTTTTTTTTTACAGAAAAACGACAAAAAATACTGATTAGAAAAATTATTTTTGCAGTCCTGAAGCTGCAAAAAGGTCCAAGATGGTCTACCAACTTAGATCAGTTATTGTGTTCCAATTTAAGTTGGATTTTGCAGCAGGGACATAAAAATAAAATTTGTCTGGAGCCAAGAAATGGGACTTTGTGTTTTGAAACTGTTATTTATAAAACAGGAAAAACACCTGGGCCAAGGCACTCGCACAAACATCTATGCTGGCAAGCTGAAGTTGAGAAATGAGGATGATGAGGGTTTGTCAGACAGTGAGATGGTGGAAGTGGTTCTGAAGGTGCTGACAGCAGGACACATTTCTGTAAGTGACACCACATCTAATGATACATAGGTCAGTAACTCTACTGGTAATTGCTTTGACAAATCCTCCTCTTATTGCTCTTAGGCCTTCCTGGACACGGTCAGCGTAATGCAGCAGATATCCCATAAACACATGGTTCTGATGTATGGGATATGCATGCACAGCATGGACAGTAAGTGTGTTCACTCCACCAGACAAAAATGCAACAATATTTATTTGTATTTGTATAGTCAAAGGAATAGTTGACCAGTGACTGCAGGTGATCTCATGTCTCCTTGCTGTTGTTCTGTCAGTCATTATGGTGGAGGAGTTTGTTCAGCATGGCCCTCTGGATCTGTTCATGAGAAATCATCGCTCTGAACTCACGCCCTCCTGGAAGTTTCAAGTTGCGGAGCAGCTTTCCAGTGTCCTCAGTTATTTGGTACAATATTTAAGTTTGAACTTGACCTTGTTTTACCCTTTAAATTTTGTGTTAGTGTAAAGTGTAAAGTCATTGTGTGTATAAATTACACTTTAATGTATTTTTCAATGGCTAAGTAATAGATTCAAACAAAAAAACGTGTGTAATTCATATGTCACAACAATAACATGCAACAGTTATAAAGTATCCATTTCCAGGGTAAAATTTGATATCCTGCTTTGCTCATAAAGATCTTAATAGTCAAAAAAGAAGAAATTATATCATTCAGAACTCTCCAATGGGATGTTTGAGACAGACAAATAAGCCTTTGACTTATTTTCTCCCTTACAGGAGGATAAGAAGCTTGTTCATGGCTATGTCTGTGCTAAAAATGTCCTGTTGAAGCTAGATGGTCTGGACGGACAAGGCGGTCCTTTCATTAAACTAAGTGATCCTGGACTGTCCATCGCTGTACTCAGCCAAACGGGTAACACACGCTCATTCAGACTCATTCAGAGAGCCTTTGAATATGCTTAACACCATACAAGTGTGCAGTGACTATTAAATAACATCTATTTAACATTTAATCAAATATATTAACAATTTAATAGCAAATAATTTAAACCTCATAATAGTATACAAAATCTTGGATCCAAAGATTGGTTATTTTATAAAATGGTCATAACTTTCAGAACCATCTGATCAGCAAGTTAATAATAAGTAGTAAGTAATTGTGGCAATTTTATGGGGATGTGGCCATGTTATTATCACTATTACTGCATTTACCCTTATTTTTATTAATTAAAACTTGAGAAATTCTTTGAAATTACACTTAAAACCTTGAAATAAAATGTAATCGGAATATTAACCCCATTGGAAATGATGGAATTTGATTACTCCTGATTATAACTCAGATGTATGAAACCTACATATTTATTTATATTAAACCAACATATAAATTCATTTTACTTCCACAAACTTTCATTTTCTGTTGAAAAGGCGATAAATTTTTTTTGCAGTAGTTGTACATATTCTTATTTATTAAGGGGAGACACTACAGGCAAAATGCTGTTTTTTTTCATGCACCCATCAAGTTTGAGATCTTTTTCAGACTAGTGGAAAGAAAACATCCAAAATACACTGTTAAGTGTTTCTTTTATTTGTGTCAATAGATTTCAAATACAGTAAAGTACAGTACATTAAATATTTTTAAAGGGCGTTTTCTCGAAATCAGTTTTTTAAGTAGCACTTATTCACACCAAAACTTTACATTTTTATTCCTGTCAATATCCTGAAGGCTTTACAGGGGGATTTGTTCATATATAATTTGCTTGATTGGATACAACATTTGAATCCCCCAAAAATTGCGAAAATGTTGCTTTCTGTCTGGTCTAAGTATTTTCTGAATTATGGAGTGACAAAATTCCCTCAGTAAAAACATTTGACTCTAATATATCAAAAATATTAAACAAGAAATTTGAAACTGACTTCATCCAGTGTTTTGATTTTTCTACTATAAATGTATGCAAATGAGCGCATATTTAATTAAATAATGCCTTAGTTGCATATTTAAAACTAACATTTTAAAACTTATAATACAAAAAAGTTTGCAAATATCAATATAATCAATCAACTAGGTAAATCAGGCAATAACTTTTTTTTTTTTGTTCCCTATTCACCTGCAGTGTCTTAAGTTCAGTCCCAAAAGTGTGTGAACGATATGGGGAAAAAAATATTTTACAAAAGTTTTTTAACTTCATAGATAATTTTACAAAAAGTGTTTTAGCACTAATGGTATTTTAATCTCTTAAAATATAATTGGGAAAAAATTTTGTGTATTTTTAGGGTCCCTAAAGCATTTGGAAAGTTTGGTTCCTCATTAAACACTATGCTTTTTTAAAATGTTTGGGTCAAAACAGACCCAAATGCATTACAAGGGTTAGATAATAAGCAAATAATATATTTTGGCTTTACTAAATGACATATTTGCACTACTAACACTGCTAATGTTGCCTGTGCTCAGAGTGCATTGACAGGATCCCCTGGATCGCACCGGAGTGTGTTAAAAACAGCAAAGCGCTGAGCATTGCAGCAGACAAGTGGGGCTTTGGGACCACACTATGGGAGATCTGCTACAATGGCGAAGTGCCTCTGTGTGAAAAGAAACTCTCAGAGGTGCTTGACTTTTCCAGGATTTCTCTTCAGTATCGTCTCTACATTTATACTTGACCAAAGCAAATTGGAATTATTGTTATTTGTTTCTGACTATAACACTTTCATTCTAACATCTGTGTGTGTGTGTGTAAATAGAAAGAGCGATTCTACGAGGTGTGCGGTACTCTGGTCACCCCTAGCATCAGTGAACTGGCTAATCTGATCTCACAGTGCATGAACTATGACCCCAAGAAGAGACCGTTCTTCAGAGCCATAGTGAGAGAGCTGGGCCGCATCAAAGAGCAGCACGAGAAGGGTATCTGTCACATAATATCACATTCTATCACTAACACTAATAGTCTTTACCTCTTCTTTATATACAATAGATTTAAAAAGTAAATACATAAACATTTTGCCATCATATCCAAAAATGTATGTATATATATATATATATATATATATATATGTATATCATTGAGACAGGCAAGAACATTTAAATCCCTCATTTAAAAATCTCATTCTTTATTTACATAAAAATGTAAATTTAAATTTGACATTACTGAATTGATTGTATTTTTTTTATCTACAGACCTTCAACTTATATCAGGGGCAATTCCTCCACAGGAGACTGATCCTACAGATTTTAAGAGGAGATTTCTCAAGAAAATCCGTAAACTTGGAGAGGTACTGGACTGTTAGTCTTCTCTACTAAAATAAAGAAAAATGTACATGAGTCATACTGGATTCAGAAACACTTTGGGAACCCCTCTGCGTGACCATGTGTGAAATCAGTCCATTGGAATGGCGGGATGTCATGGGCGTGATGACGTAGGAAGCTTAAAGGATTAGTTCACTTCCAGAACAAAAATTTACCGATAATTTACTCACCCCTTTGTCATGCAAGATTTTCATGTCTTTCTTTTTTCAGTCGTAAAGAAATTATGTTTTTCGAGGAAATAGAAGTCCATATAGTTGGCTTCTATGGTGCCCGTGAGTTTGAACTTCCAAAATGCAGCTTCAAAGGGCTTTAAATGATCCCAGCCGAGGAAGAAGGATCTTATCTAGCAAAACGATCGGTTATTTTCTAAAAAAAAATTTACAAGTTATACACTTTTTAACCACAAATGCTCATCTTGCCTAGCTCTGCGATGTGCATGTGCACTCTGTGTACTCCAGTTCAATACAGTTAGGGTATGTTGGAAAAACTTCCATCTTATTTTCTTCTCCAACTTTAACATATCTGTTTTTCCCCTCCGCATTCCGAGCATCTAATAATCTCTCTGCTCCGGGTTCACCATTTCCTCGCTCACTGATACCAGAAATACCGCTCCTCCTTCGCTCTGCATCTAAAGTATTTCAGTATGTTTGAAATATCACAGTTCTGTTCATAACGTATATTAAAAGAAAAACAAAAATCACAAGAGCTTATTGAAACACTAGTCTGCAAACTTTATTCCTACCGCATGCTAAGCTAATAACATGGTTGTCAGCATTAAAAGGTATAATTGCTGCTTTTTGCAGTGCAAATGTTTGTGATGAAAATAACAGTACGTTCCCGTCAGTTATTTTACTTACGGATTGCTGCATTTCTTAGAGATTTCTGTTCATTCGAATGCATTATTGAGATAGCGATTGCATGTGAATAAGTGTTGTAATACCTGTTTAAATCATGTTTTCACCTGAAAATATTCAGTATCTAGAAGGAACAAACAAATTCCTTGAGAACTAGAACTTCCTGCTTATGTCCATTGCGTCAACCTAGTCTTCACATTTTTTCTGATTTGAATTATCCATTTCTATCAAGCTAGCTAAATATGCTACATGTGAATTCTTGCTAAATATGCAGTTAAATTATGGGCATGAATTGTACTCGTGATGGAGTGGTGGTGGAGCGCTCTTGGAGCAAGGGAAAACCACAATGCTCCGACTTTTAAAAAAATGAAGGAGTGGAGCAGTGTGATTTTAAATATAAGGAGGAGTGGATTTTTTTAAAGTCTGAGCATTGTGTCGGCACTTCTGCAACGATGTATGACGATTTTAAAGTTGTAGGAGAAAATGAGATGGGAGTTTTTCGAAATAACCCAACTGTATTGGACAGGAGTACAGCCCTGTGAAGCTGCATTTAAACTGCAGTTTAAAGTTCAAACTCACGGGCACCATAGCAGTCCACTATATGAAGAAAATTCCTGAAATGTTTTCCTCAAAAACACATTTGTTTACGACTGAAGAAAGAAAGACATGAACATCTTGGCTTGGTTGACAAGGGGGTGAGTAAATTATCTGTAAATTTTTGTTCTGGAACTGAACTAATCCTTTAAAAGTGCATCAGGTGTAAACAGTGTTAGCTTCTGTTTCTTCAGCGGTGCGCGGTGCAGTCTTTGTTTAATGGCAAGTGAAAAGTAGTCTGATAATCAGCGTTTTAGTCTGTATGTTCCTCCCTGCACACACTTCAGTATGGTTGGGAATACACATGATGTGCGTTGTTTGTTAGAGAGTGGTGACTGTGGTCATGGGGATCGCAACTGGATCTTGTTGAGGGGTTGGAGACAAGCTTGTTCCTTTCTTCACCCACCCACCCACCAGATCTAGTGCTCTCTCTCTCAGGGATCAAAAGCCCACCACGCCCCTCCAACCGAGAGAAGGAGCACTAAAATAAAACCCCAAAAAATAAAATTCAATGTTCCGTTTTAGCTGGAAATATACCACTACACTGAAATAAAGTTGGCAACTTCCCATTCAAGCAGACTTAAACCACCAAGGTGCTTGGAACAACCTTGGCGTCGGTCCTGCAGGCTTACCAGGGTGACCTGCTAAAGGACCTTGATGACGGCTCCAATGATATTAAAGAGCTTTGTCAGGTCTCTCCATGCCACTAAAGCAGGGGTGCCCAAACGGTCCTGGAGGGCTGAACCAGCTAATCAAGCTCTTACAAGGAATTCTAGAAACTTCCAGTGTGTTGAGGCAAGTTGGAGATAAACTCTGCAGGACACTGGCCCTCCAGGACCGAGTCTGCACTAAAGCGACCATCAGAGCCATTGGTTGGTTAATGGCAGCCTTGGTGGCCAAAGAGAGACACTTCTGGCTGAATCTGTCTGACATGAAGGATGCTGGATGCCCCAAATGCATTTAATGGCCTTTTCGGTGACAGTTCTGTTGTCGACAGGTTTCAAGAGGTCAGGAAGGTCACCACTCCCAGGTACTTGGGGCTGCTGGGTGGGAGCAGTGGTACCACAGCCCACTGTGCTGCAGGCTTTCTGTTCCCTCCTTTCGAGGCCCAGGCCAGGGAAAGCCCTGTGGAGAAAATCTGATCAGTTATTTGTTTGCTTTCGTCTACCCAAGAAAGCTCCTTCGGTCAGAGCGCACTCTACGAGTGTGGTGGCCTCTAAGGCCTTTCTATCTGGGGTATCTATCCAAGATATCTGTAATGCAGCGGGCTGGTCTTCCCCGTTTACTTTTGTCAGATTCTACATCCTTGAAGTGAGAACCACTCCTGGCTCCTCAGTCCTTTCGTCATAGCTGTGCATCTAAGATTTCACACTAGACAGGAACTTGTAAGAATGGCAAGTGGGTATTCTTGTTCCCAAAGTGTTTCTGATGCAGCACGAGTTCCCTGAAGGGGAATGTCTCTAGGTAACGTATGTAACCATAACCATAATCCGAGGGGGATGATATACTTAATCTCCCTGCCATACTTCCTGCATCCCAGTCAGTGCTTGCCTTGCAGTCAAAAACTAATGTTTTTATAGAATTCACAGAACAGATTTTTTTGGAAGACAATTTGGTTGCCATTCAGTGTTATTTTAGTACCATTTATATAATACTATAGTATGTATTCATATTTAGAATCAGCTTTTATTTTTATATTTTAAGTTTTTATTTTAATTTTAGTATTTTTAATGTCCATTTCCTGTTTATTTTTGTTATTTCTGCTTCTTTAACACAATTATTTATTTATTTTGGTTTAAATTAAGTAATTGTAGTGCTTAAACTTATTTAATTTCACTTAGTTGTCATCATTGAACTTTTTTTTTTTTAAGTTTTTTTATTAATATTTTATTTTAGATTTATTTAAATTAACAAAAAAATGTTTTTAATTGATTTTTATTTTAGTCTTATTAAACAATAACAACACTATTGTTCCCAAAATGACTATTCTGATAACCCCAGTACAACAAAAAACAATTTAAAAAAATTGTTAATTGTTCATTATCTGTTTGTATTGTTCTTTGTCTGTCTTGTTCAGGGTAACTTTGGGATGGTGGAACTGTGTCTGTATGATCCTAAGGGAGATCAGACAGGTGAGCTGGTGGCTGTCAAATCTCTGAAAACAGAAAATGAGAGCAGCAACCTCAGGAGGGAGATCAGCACCATCAGAAACCTCTATCATGAAAACATTGTCAAATACAAAGGCATCTGCAATGATGAAGGCAAGTCATGAACACACCTACAATCACAAAGCCATGTTTACACACAGTATTCACATCTGTGTCTAATCTTAATAGCTTTCAACTTCATGCATAAGACTTATATAATTCAATTACAAACAAATGTATAGCCCATTTATATATACACTTACTGTATTATTTCTTGGGGTGAATGCGTGTCATTCAGGAGGAACGAACATCAAACTCATTATGGAGTATTTGCCCGCTGGCAGTCTGAAAGAATACCTGCCCCGTAACAAATCCAGCATCGATCAGAAGAGACTGCTGCTTTATGCTGTTCAAATATGTCAGGTAATATAGCAAATACAACAGATAGCTATCGATGGTTATCGATATAGATGCAGATAGCTTTACCTGTCTGCTATGATTTCACTTCACATGCCACGTTTTGATATTTTGTGTCCAATGCAATTAAATACAGATATTTTTATGTGACCTAAGTGTCCAAATACTTTTTAGGCTGTACAACAGTAGTGATCACTATGAATAACTGCCATCTTGTAGTGTAAATTAGGGGTGACGCGGTACATGAAAAAACACCCGAACCGTTCGGTTCGCTTGTCTCGGTTCGGTTCGTGTGTGCACCGCACGGTTCGACGCATTGGCCTCAGTTTGGCCTCAGACAGTTTCGCGCGAACATAGACAGCAAAAGTGGAGTAAGGAGGTCTGCAGAAATGGCAAGTGGAGGAGATAATGAAGTATACCCGGAGTTACCGGATGCGGCCGCGTCGTTCAAATCTGGTGTGTGGGAACATTTTGGATTTCATGTTACTTACGATGACAACGGAAATAAAACAGTAGATAGAACTGCCAGTGTGTTCAAGCATTGTGCAAAATGCATTCAATATGAAGAGCTCTTTTCCAAAACGCGATTAAATGCCATTAAAAAAAAAAAAAAAAGAGTTGTCAACATTACTATTGTATCTGGTCGGTATTGAAAAGTCCATTATTAATTTTACACAAAATGCAATATATGCAGTGTTATTCTGTCATGTGTTCTCCCTTTTTTCCCAAACCGCGACAAACGCCAGTCTCCTTTCTCTGCAAAATGCGACAGATCCGCTCAACCAATCACAGCGCACCATTACACGCACTGTAAACAATAAAGGGAGTTTGTAAATGAGATATTGATTTAATACAACAGTTAAATAAATAAGAAGGTAATATTAAGTTACTTACATTGTCTGACTCTAACACTATTGCCCGATTTTGCTCCATGTCTTTGTGAAAATTAATTTGAAACAATGTCACAACTGAACCGCAGCGCATCTCCATTCAAACACAGCGGTGTTTTTTTATGAATGAACGTGCGTTTTTACACTAATCTAGTGAGTCAATTTCCCATTCATAAACACAGTCACTTGCTTTATTCCTCAATGAATCAGCGTTCAAACGAATCAAATGAATATGATTCAGTAATTAAATAAGTGACTTGACGCCACCTACTGGCTTGTAGTTTCATTTTTAAAGTATATTTTCAGTGATTTAAATCATTTAATATTTCTATATTCAAAATTTTATATTTAAAACATTAATCTCAACATTCTTTTTTTCTCTCTCTCTCTTTAAGTTTTTAACAAAAAGTTAGCACAGCTCTGCTGGATTTATTGCATAAACGAAAAACATGTCATCATCAATGTCTTCTCTCTTGCACTATCAAAATCTCACCTAGCTTTTACTCAGAGATGGTCCAAATAATGTGCTTAAAGTCAAGTCTGATTCAGTTATTGCATGATTATATTACAAAAATGTTAATACTGTATCCTAAATTGTGGATAATTGAGCTAATAAGCTATATATCATATGCTGAAGCAAATATCTGGAGTGTTAAGGATTAAAAGAAAAAATAACAACAAGAACCGTACAGAACCGAAAACCGTGACCCTAAATCCGTGATACGAACCGAACTGTGGGTTTTGTGAACCGTGCCACCCCTAGTGTAAATCCATATAAACATTGTGTGTTTGACTGATTCCTGTGTGTTTCAGGGTATGGAGTACCTGGGATCTCAGAACTACATTCATAGAGATCTGGCAGCGAGAAACATCTTAGTGGAGAATGAATCACTTGTGAAGATCGGGGACTTTGGTCTGACTAAGAGCATCAAAGATGATAAGGAGTATTATAAAGTGACTGAAGAACAGGACAGTCCAGTGTACTGGTAAGACAGCACTCATTCCTGATTATACATCTTTATATATTTTAATCATGTAAACCACAGGTTTGAGCTTGTTGTTTTTAAAATTGTTGAGTATTTCTGTAAAAGACACAGACATCTACATCTGGAAAAGCTATTACCTTCTCCCGTTTAATTTAAACGCCTACCATGATGACCTCAAAAATGCAACAAATTATGTTTTGAATATATAATACTTTATTAATGACATTTATTTAAGTATATATCAGGGGTGTTTCCTCCGAGGAGGCAAGGGAGGCAGTGTCTCCTCAAAGATAGAGAAAAAAAATGCGTAGTACAAAAATAAAACAGTGCCAATATTAGAAAATATAACACTGAATATAAATAGTATAAAAATCAACCGTTTTTCTAAAGAAACATTGTCCAACAGACGCCAGCAGGTAAAGTTACAGCGGGAGTCTGTGTCTCTCACGCCTCCCCTTAACCCGATGAGTTTTAACAGACCCCCTAAAGCATGCGGTGAGTTTGGTTGTGGGTAATTGAGAATTAATTGGGTAAAGTCACGTGAAAGAAGGCAATGCGTAATCAGTGAGTAATCAGCCTGGTTCACCATTTTACAAATAAATCCTAATCTAATCATCACAAACTATATATCGTTGGAAAGCTCTAAGACTCCTAAATAGGTATTTTACCATTTTTTGTGTTACAAATTATTTAGGAAAAGTATTAGATTAATATATGACAAGAGTGCACCTCCAAAATCTACTTCATAACAGGAGTTCTGACCTTTGTCAAAAAAAACTTTCTTTGTTGCCTTTTTCCTTATCACACTTTAGAAATCATAAGAAATTATATCTCAGTTGAAAACTTAAATCTCAAAATTTATCCTTTAAAAATCATTTTAAAATCAGACAATGCATTACCATGGAAAATGGACATCAAAATTATATTACAAAATGTTTTTGTTCATGAATTATAAAAATCTTACAGTTTGAATACTGCATTTTCATGTCTGTGTTCAAAAATGGGAGTGACAGGTAAAGGGTTAAATTGTTCATTTTAATTGTTTAAAAAAACACTAACTTTATGAGATTCATACTTGGTTTTAATAAATGGAATATTAATTACATTGTTAATGTAAAAATATAAAATAGAATTTTTTTTTTTTCTGATAAGTGTAATATTTATTTAACCAAGAAAACATGACTGTGACATGAATTTACATTATATTTTATAATAAAAAAAAAATTCAAGAGAGAGACAGTATTTAAAAATTATATTTAAAAAATATATATTTTATTAATACATTAATGAAAAACTTTTTTTATGCTGTTCAACAGTTTGGGGTCAGTAAGATTTGAAAATTTTGAAGGTAATATTTTTATTCAGCAAGAATGTATTAAATTGATCAAAAGTGACACTAAGGACACTTACAATTTGACAAAAGATTTCTATTTAAAATAAATGCAGTTCAATTAATCTTTCTATTCAGAAATTAAAATGTATCATGGTTTTCCACAGAAATATCAGTGTTTTTAAAATTGGTAATGATAAATGTTTCTTGAGTAGCAAATTAGCATATCAGAATGATTTCAGAAGGGTCATGTGACACTTAAAACCAGTATTGGGGAAAGTTACTTTTAAAAGTAATACATTACAATATTGAGTTACTCCCTAAAAAAGTAACTAATTACATTACTTTTTATGGAAAGTAATGCGTTACGTTACTTTTGCATTACTTTTTAAATCTGGGCAGGGCTCGCTTGTTTGTTTTTAATATAAAAAAAAATATTTTTGCCAAACGTAAAAGCCTTTTTTTCTATTCTCTTTGTATAGCACATTTTGTGTTTAATCGTGCTTTATAAATAAAATAAATTGAAATTGAAATTGAACATTTTTCCACCATAAGCCTCAGGCTTAGAGAAAAGTAAATTCACGTCTGTACAGTAGACCACCTTAGAATAAAATTACGATTCTTCAGCAATAAAAAAAAGGAAAACAAATTTTAGATTATCTTGAGTAATTTTTGCTTATTAGTATGTATGAATTGGATCATTGAAGGTCTGCAGCAAAGACAGTGGTTAATGAAATGTGATTAAATGCATAAAGGAAATTCGTATGATTTAATATATTTAATTATTACAGGTTTGCGTCATATTCTGAGTAGAATTTCACTGTTTTATTCATTTTGAGGAATACTGAATATATATATATATATTTTTTGTTGTTGTTGTTTGTTTTTTGTGAGTGAGATGAATTAATGCATGTTCACATTTAGTCTAGAACTAAAGTAACATTGCGTTACTTGTAATGTGTTACCCCCAACACTGCTGAAGACTGAAGTAATGGTGCTGAAAATTCAGCTTTGATCACAGCAATAAATTACATTTTTAAATGTAGAGAAATAGAAAAGTTATGTTAAACATTTAAAAACTCGTACTGACCACAAACTTTTTAATTGTTACATCTGTCTTTAGTTTGTTTGTTGTTAAAATGCAGACACTACCTTTCTTTGTACCCTACCCTAATTGTTTTTTAAAAAAGCATATGTTCAGCATGTGTTTTAATATTTGTACATCTACTTGCACTGTATATTTGCACAGATGTCCACTAAACATGGGTCATGTCCTCTGTCTGTGTAGGTATGCTCCAGAATGTCTGATTAATCGGAAGTTCTATAAGGCATCTGATGTTTGGTCATTTGGGGTCACTCTCTATGAAATCATGACCTACTGTGACCGCGAGAACAGCCCTCCACAGGTGAGCATTACAAAGCTCATACGAACTTGATTGAACAGTGAATCATTTGCTAATTCTGGTTCTTCTATGTTTCTATGGTAGGTATTCCTGCAGACGATTGGCCGGTCTCATGGGCAGATGACCATGGCCAGACTGGTAGAAGCTCTTGAGAAAGGCTGGAGGATGCCACGTCCAGATTCATGCCCTGAATTGGTGAGATGTTTGACCCATAGAGGCTGATTTTATTTAGATTATATTATAAGAAGATTCTTCAATGCATGTGTATCTGTGGCTGCAGGTGTACACTCAGATGCGCAGGTGCTGGAGTCACGCCCCAGAAAACAGAGCGGACTTCAAGAGCCTGATGAAAGAGTTTGAGTTTCTCCTCACTAGAGAAACCATCTAACTTCCATTCATCAAATCAGGTCCACCTACAGAACTGAGATCATATTTTTTCTATACCTTTCCTCATTATACTAAGAAAAGTTATGCACGATGCTTTGTTACTTTGTTCAAATCTTTTCCACTTAATCATCTACCTCCAAAAACACCTTGCTTAAACAGTGTATTCTTACTAGGTTAACACTTAACACTTAACAAGTATCTAAAAAGATTGATTAAAAAAAGCTAAAGCTGTGTCAAATCTAGGGCTAGATTTACTGACAGCATACACCAGCTTAAACCCTCTTTTGATTGTCAGGATTTGCTAAACTCAATATGAATGCTAAAAAAGATGTCGACAGTTATTTTTGCGGTTGACCTTATTGCTTACGCTTTTGTAGGGGTTTCTCTTTCAGATGCAAAATTGAGAGGAGAGTATTTAAATCAATCACACAATGCAGTTTACAGTATTTGCACCTTTGTATCAACCCATGTTGCTCGTAACATGACATAATAGCTTCTGATTTGCACCGCTCTTGGTAGATTGCATTGGTCGTTATGGAAATGATTATTATGGTCGGCGCCGGTAGCCTAGTGGGCAGTGCGTCGACATACAGTGCTGTTGCATTTCGGGCGTCGCGAGTTTGAGTCCCGGCTCGCAGACCTTTCCCAATCCCATCCCCTCTCTCTCTTTCCCGCCTCACTTCCTGTCAATTTGATCTGTCATATCTAATACAAAAAAAAAAGGAAATTATTATTATGTTCTTTAATTTGTGCATTGTCAGTAGATCACACAAAGAACTTTATACACCTGTCTGCACTTTTATGGGATTCTGATCACGCTAATTTGCCCTGATTAGTTAATCTGGCCAATAGTTTATTCAAATGTAGAAATAATTTTATAAAAAGATGAAGTGCCTAACAAGTAACGGTAACAGCTATATTTGTAGCAATAGCCAAAAATACATTGTATGGGTCACAATGATCAGTTTTTCTTTTATGCCAAAAACCATGTTCCGAGAAAACAGTTTGTAAATTTCCTACTGTAAATATATCAAAACTTCATTTTTGATTAGTAATATGCATTGCTAAGAACTTCATTTGGACAACTTTAAAGGCGATTATCTTAATACTTGCACCCTCAGATTCCCGATTTTTAAATTGTTGTATCTCGACCAAATATTGTCCTGTCCTAACAAACAATACATCAATGGAAAGCTTATTTATTCATGTATAAATTGTCCCTTATGACATGGTCCAGGGTCACATATTTGTTGTAGCTGCTTTCTATAGCTGCTTTTCCGCCGTCGGGGTAAGAAACATTTATGTTTTCACTTCAGCTCGGTTCGGCACGGCAAGATTAGGAACCATTTTTGCCCCAGAATCGTGCCAGGAGAACATGTACTGACGCCGCCACTCAGAATTGGTTAATTGTTCCTTTTCTGGCTAGATTTCTTTCTATAGCTGGCCAAGCATGCTATTTGAGTGAAGTAAACTGAAATACTTGTTCTTCCTCCATAACACAGACTCTAAAATGAAAACAATAACAAATCCTTAACTGATATTCATAATGGAACAGTTAAGCAACAGTGGAAAAAGCAGACAGATAGGATATACAGATAGACAGATAAATAGATAGATCTATTAAAATGCAGAGTGGATTAATATTGTTATGATTGTCATTTCATTTTATATATTTTTTAAGATGGTCTTACTGGGCGTTATATTCAGTTGATTGTACTATATACTTTTTATATACTGTATCATTAAAAAAATAAAACAGTTTTGACTTCTGTTCATTTGAAATCTAAATTTGTGCTAGAGGTCATACAGTAGATCATCAAATTCTTTCATAGAAAGGGAGTGAGTCCATTCCACCAGTTTATCCATTTCTTGCTCCCAGTGTTCTTGCTCATCTGGACACAGGACACCAGGAATCTCTGGGGTTGGCCGATCTAGTGGGACACATAGCAGAAAGTGAGGTAAGGTGAAGTGGGATCTCTGAAAGAGCACACAGACCTGGAGAGAACTCAGAAATCAGATCACCTAGAGCTTTACACTGCTTGTAGAGTCTTCTCATGCGTTCCACTCGGGCACGTTTCGCTTTGGTGTCTTTCTTTGGAAACTTCTGAAAGGGTCTGCACATAATAATCGTAAAATTAGAATTACAATGTTTGGAATATTTAACAGTGCTGGTGTTTATTATAGAGTGTTTTCATCTAGTCATCAGTTGGGCCATAATTTGGCGGCATTAAACATAAACAATGGCACTAAACCGAACGGAACTTGCAGATTTTGCAGCTGAAAATGGTAAATTATTGTCATGTTTTGGGCTCTACTAATCGGTCAGACCAGGAAAAACATTTGGAGTACTATAGACTGCCAAAAGTTATAACAAATTAAGGAGAAGAGTGCATTTTATATATAATATTTCCAGGGCAAGAATATTGACTATTGTGTTTGTTCTTATCATTTTCGGTCAGGTAGGTGAAATATTAGGCTAATACCTTAATTACTCTGTACGTATCTTTACCACCTATTAACTTTAGTTTGTCAAAATATTGTCTTTCTCTATATGATTTAGCAGCTTCCACACTTTTTTCTGTGGTTTAGACAGCATAACTTAGCAGAACAATGTATTTAGTAGTACATTAACTGTGCGATCAATGCTGCTGTTTACATCCAAGTATCACCAATATGGCCACGCATCTGGGGTAACTGACCAAACCTTGATGTAAATCATACCTGTCAACATTTGAGTTCCAAAATATGGGACAATTATTATCAAACAATTACATTCATTTAGTAACATATAAATATATCTTAGTGTAGGCTATATCTTTATAGTTTTATAATTAATTTTCTTCTAAAACATTTTCAACTTGGTGTTTTCAATGCCAATTAATTCTCTTCCAGCAGGTGGCGCTTTTCGCCATGAATATAGCCATTTTCTTAGTAACCTGAGAAAAAAAAGCAGAGCACCTGACTTTGAAACTTGCAGTGCTGATATTTAATCAATTAAACAATATTCAACCTTGAAATATGTTTACCTGATTATTCATATAATGAGTTTTGGGCCATACAAATTACGGGAGTTTTACCAGGGACGAATGTAGGAAACATATAACATACGGGAGAAATACGGGAAAAAATTTAAATGGGATGATGGTGGGATAGAATGATAACATACCAGAGAATCCCAGGAAAAAAAGTGAGGGTTGACAGGTATGATGTAAATGCAAATAAGGGTGTTCTGATATCAGAAAATGAAGCTCATTATATCCATTGAATAAAATCATTGATAATAAGAAGTGTAAAATTAAAAGTAGAAGCAGTTTGTGGAGTGCAATTCTTTCTATTCTAACAAAATGAGCAAAAACGTGACCCTGGACGACAAAACCAGTAATAAGTAGCACAGGTATATTTGTAGCAATAGTCAAAAATACATTGTATGGCTCAAAATTCTCAATTTTTCTTATATGCCAAAAGATCATGTTCCATGAAGATATTTTGAACATCTCATACTGTAAATATATCAAAACTTAATTTTTGATTAGTAATGTGCATTGCTAAGAACTTCATTTGGATATCTTTAAAGGCAATTTTCTCAATATTTAGATTTTTTTTCACATTAGGATTTTCAAATTGTTGTATCCTGGCCAAATGTTGTCCTATCCTAACAAAAAATATCCATAACAAAAAATTTACCCTTATCAATGGGTCAATGGGTCTTTGCATGGAAGCCCATTTACGCCATACTGTATAAGAATCATGCTTTGGTAAATCATAATTATAACAAAAGTCATGAAGCAAAAATAATGAGATACTAAGTCATAATAATTGTATTGTAATTGCGACGGTTGTTTCAAATGTCAATTATGAAATGAAAATTATTATTTCATGTCAAAATTATGGACAGAATTAAAGTCAAAATTAAGTCTTTTTAAGTCATAATTATGATCTTGTAATTATGATTATCAACAACTGTCTAAACAAGTTGCAGCATGCCACAAGGAGCTGAAATACAACTGGAGTACCTTATACAAGAGTCCATACAAATGGGAACAGAGTAATACAAGATATTACAAGTGTCACTTTGTGTAAGAAATGTTAACTATTTTTAATTGAAACTAAATTTTCATTATTTTTTAAATAATAAATGAGCTTGTATGTAATGAGTGGAAATGTGTAACACCAACTCACATGTTGCGCTGTGCTTGAACAAGATGCTCTGTCTTACTGCTATTTGATGCACATCTCTCTGTGTATTTGATGAATTCACCTGAATCTAAAATAAGGAATATCAATGAATTTTGGCAGACCATCTCCACATCAGACTGTAAAAAATGATGAAACGTGATCTTTTTTGACATGTCCTCAAAATTTGCAATATTGCAAATAAAGCACTAGCATTTGATGGTACTCTCTTTTTAGGTATTCCACTCTGTGTTATATTATAAACACTTACTTTCGCTTCCCATCAGAAGTTCGGGATTGGTGGTGGCAATTTTCATCCATTTGCTGAGATACTCCTCAAAGGCAATTCTACACACTTGTCTTGGAAAGAAGAGAAGCTGGTTTGTTTACAAAGCCTATATTTGTATGGTATTTACTAGACAGGAAAAGAGTCTGAAGATAAGTGGCTTTGCCTTTCCCTCGACTTCAGCCCCACACCTTCAATAGCATCTGTATTTCAACAGGTGAAAAAAAAAAAGTGTTGTCTTAATATGATTTTGTAAATGTTGTTTAGTCATAATGATGTGAAAGGTGAAGTTTGTGGGTTATTCTTACCCTCCAGCTCCTGGCTGTTCTTCATGACTTGTGTTGATGGAGAGCAGGAGAGCATATCATTAGCTTCCATTGTTACTGATTTCTTTAGCAGTAGGCAAGAAAACAATTTGAAATGAGTGTGAATTAAGCTGCTGTATAACAATATATATGCATATGAACTTTTTGAGGTAAAATTTAGCTGATCATGGAAGAGGCTTGTTTTAATCACTAATTTTTTTATATTTGTATTTTATTAGTTCAGACGTTTTGCTATTACTGCAAACATCAGGGTTTCTTTTTTACTTATAGTTACATAAGTTTTAAGACTAACAGGAAGCTTCAGGAGAGATTTCATTATCACTTGTAATAATAGCCCGGATGCAGTTTTTGGGTTACATTATTTGATACTTATTTCCATTTAAATGTGCATTTTGCAATTTATCTACACATTTAGGTCTAGGGAATGAATGAAAAACAAAATGTACAAGGTATCAGCCCAATGCCTGTTTTAGGAATATATGTTCGCTCTCTGAGTAATGTTAATCGAGATCGTATTTATTCAGAATTTGCTGCATACAACAAAGAGACATACAGACAACTGCACAATTAACACAGACATATAATTCATACAGTATCAAATTTATATAACAATATCACGACAAAGTCTAATTTAAGCAAGTTTACCCAGCTCTTTTCAAGGACTTTAACGTTACATCAAAACCCGCAATGAATCAATCATTTGCACTCAGTCAGTGCTGGAACAGCACATTTTACTCTTTTATAAAATCTAGTTACCTGTCAGTCACATCTGCGTCTCTTTTACAGATATTTAAGCCAGAATACTACACTCCCTCTTCAGACCAAAGTTTGTTTATAAGTGCAAGTCGTTGTTGGGCAGCACGTTTAACGAATACAACTTTCGTCATTGGTTGGCTCATGAATATTAATTGAGTCGTGGGTACGTTGCTCAGTAACTATCCTAGCGCGTCAAGTGACGTAATTAATATTCATAAGCTCAGCAGTGGCGAGGGTGAGTGAGGCGAGAACGACATTGCACTTTCTCTCTTTGTCATAATGCGAGAAAATACTACAATTATACTTTTCGCTGAAAGCAATATTTTTTTTTATAAAAACATGAAAATGTAAAAATGACATTCAATATAATCATGTTATAACAGTAGGGCCTCTTCGCCCGGTTCTCTCATGTATCAGCGAAAGCTGCAGGGCAATGGTGACGAGCTCCGCCAGCGCCACCTAAGACAGAAAAAAAACAACTTATTTCAGACGTTTTTTGCTCATTTTAAATTTTATACGGTAAGATTTACGTATGAACAGTGCGGTGTAGTCCGTTACCGACTTCAAATTTATATGACAAAAAAAAAAATAGTTTGTAACGTAATCCACATTAGACATTTAATATAATCAGACTACTTTTTGATTACTTACAGTTGAAGTCAAAAGTACACATACACCCTGCAGAATCTGCAAAATGTTAATTATTTTACCAAAATGATTATTATTATTATTATTATTATTATTATTTTGGTTTTTCATGAGTCTCTTGTTTGTCCTGAACAGTTAAACCGTTGTTGCATTTTTGTGTATTTGAACCCTTTCCAACAACGATCGTATGATTTTGAGATTTATCTTTTCACACCGAGGGACTCATATGCAACCATTACAGAAGGTTCAAACGCTCACTGATGCTTCAAAAGGAAACACAATGCATTAAGAGCTGGGGGAGTGAAAACTATTTTAACTTATTTGTAACTTTTTATCACTAAACAAAACAAAACAAAAAACAAACAAACAAACAAAAAAAAAAACAGCTGTGGATCAGTCAGGTAACAACACAGTATTAAGCCTCAAGTGTATGTAAACTTTTGAACAAGGTCATTTTTTATAAATTCAGCTATTATTTTCTCTTGCGGACTATATGTAAACATCTTTTTTGTGAAATATCCTATTCAGGTCAGTGATAGTTAAAAAAAAAATATTTTGTATGATCCCTCTTATTTTGATAAAATAACATTTTGCAGATTCTGCAAGGTATATGTAAACTTTTGACTTCGACTATATATTACTTATGAACTAACTCACTTATTATACTGATTTAATTAGGAAACGCTTGACCACATTTATATAAAAATGCAAAGAGAATAAAATATTGCACTCAAAGCTCTAAATTATGAATAATTTATTTGCTATTGTGTAAATAATATGTAATCCATAATATCATGTAATCACTAAAAAGTAAATGTAGTCTGATTACAAGTATTTTAAAATGTGAAGTAATCTTATTACAAGTACTTCATTTTTTATATCTGATTACGCAATCCAGGTTACATGTAATCAGTTACTGCCCAGCACTGTGTATGAAACGTAACACAGTACAAGTTTCAAAAGAAATAAGTCATAATTTACCTGTGGGTCCTGAAAGAGCTTGTTCATATCTTTTTCATAACTGTCGATATACAGACGAACTGTGGCTCCGAAACTATCAGTCCCACTGAGACGAAAGATTATGCGAGAGCCTCCTTTAAAAATGATCCGCAAACCCTACAGAGAAAGTTTATAATGTTGTCATTTTACACTGTTTATTTTAGTAATAACAGTATTCCTGTAAAAAAATAATTGCCAATCTTTTACTTGTACAATAGACTGACTCAACAAAGATTCACTATATTACCTGATTTCTTGAAATGGTTCCATCCACAGGATCACTGTACTCAAAATTGTCTGCCGCCTCCACTTGGTATTTCTTTTTCCCCACAGTAAACACTTGCCCAATGAATGCCCTGTCTGAAATCATCAGCTCCAGATCCAACATCATCTCCACAGCTGCATCTAAATCCACTTCCTCATAGTCAAATCTGTCATGTATAAATATGTCATCAATCTATGATCAAATATCTGACTATACTGTATACGTAAAAGGCATCTTTAATTGATAGTCCACCTGGTGTAGTAGTTCCTCCCATAGGTTCTCCAGTGGTCTGTCATAATGTCGTCTACACTTTGCCTCCTCGCCGCTAGGATGGACAGCCATGCTAGCACTGCCCAGAGCCCATCCTTCTCCCGTATGTAATCTGAACCTATGGAGAAAATTTTCACTAAAAGGCTCGTTAGGGAACCACAAATGGTCCTTATGGCATTGCTGTGAAAACCCCATTTTGAAACTTTTTTTTAGAGTGTGAAGAATGTTTTTCCATTATAAAGAACCTTTAATTAAATGGAAAGATTCCATCGATGTTAAAGGTTCTTCATGGAACATCAATGGCAATAAAGAGCCTTTAATTTTAAGAGTCTATCTCCTGCTACACATCACAGGGATTAAAAATAATATGAAATATTCTGTTGTTTGAATATCACATTAAGATTGGACACCCAAAAAGTGTTTCATCTTTGTCCCAGGCATAGACTTGGGGGTCTTAAATGGATAGTTCACCCAAAAATGAAAATTACCCCATGATTTATGCACCATAAAGCCATCCTAGGTGTAAATGACTTTCTTCGTTCAGACAAATAAAACTTATATTAAAAAATGTCCTGTCTCTTTCAAGCTTTATAATGGCAAAAAATCTCAACACCCATTCACTGCCATAATAAAGCTTGGAGGAACCAGGACCTTTTTAATATAACTTAGATTGTATTCATCTGAAAGAAGTCATATACATCTAGGATGGCTTGAGGGTGAGTAAATCATGGGTTAATTTTCATTTTTGGGTAAGCTATATAAGGTTATATATATTAATACTGATATTAAAATATATGCGAAGAATGAGTTAAATTCAGTATTTATTGAAAATGTTTAAAATCGATTTAATATATTTTATATTTTGTTTAATTTTATAATATATTTTATTATTATAAATAAAATTAGAAATAAATTTTATTATTAATTCATTTAAATTATTAAACTTTTCCCTTAAGTTATTTCCACCAAAACATCTAATAATTGATCATTTTTTCTTTAGTTTGTTTAGTTAGTTTAAATTTTTATTATTTTTTAAATAATAGAGACAGTGGTGTTAGTTATGAGGATGAAATGAAATATATGTAAGCAGAAAACAAACAAACAAAAAAAAACCCAGGTAAATATGATCTGTGAGCAGAATATTTTTATTTTGTGTCGTTTTTAAAAAAGCTGTAATGTGAAAATTCTACTTAAAATTGTCTCTGTTGAGGGTTCATAATATACTACCTATTTAAATTAGACTTATACAGTCTTATGAATTAAGGTTCAAATTGAGTTTTTTCCCCAATGACAACAGTGAAGAATAAATTTTTTTGTACCCAAAGAACCTTTCAATGAACAGTTCTTAAAATACAATTTTTTGTCCAAGTGAGAGGAAAATTGTAATAGTCTGAAAAAACATATTTCTACTATAAATTTAACTATACTGTAAATACATATACATTTTGTGAATGGAAAAGTTACACAAATGTTAAAAGTTCTTCATGAAACTTTAGATGACAGTAAAGAATCAGTAAAGAGTGTAAAACAGGACAAATAACTTTTTACATTTTATTTTTTAAATGCCATTTCATCACTGTAATTTCCACAGAATGCTATTGAGCCCATAGGTCATGACATTTATAATTTGTGAGAATGTGGTTTAAGAGATTTTATTGTCCACAGGGCCAAGAGTGGTCATAGTTGAGTAAGAAAGAAAAACATTTAAATGAGTTTATTTCTGCATGGTCTTTATATGACTATACATCCTCTTTTTCCTGGACATGATTTCTGTGTTGCCTAAAATGTCTGGGTTTTGCCTTTGTTGTCCTACTGACATGCCCATCACTGTTTGCAAACCACAACTGGTACTTTTCAGTAATTACTTTGTGCAAGTTTAAGAGAAATAGGAGAACACTGTTGCAATCCTGATGTATTTCAGCTGAAAAAAAGGAAGTATGGTAAACCTATTTTATGTGTGGTACCTGTACATTCATTACCTGTGCCAAAACTTTCCTCCCCACACAATGAGAGACGTCCTGCGTCCATCAAGCTCCCAAAAAACCTCCATCCGGTTGGGGTTTCATATAGCTGGATCTTGGTGGCTCGGGCCACCCTGGATAAAACAGCAGAGTGAGTGGAGATGCTGATGTTCCTGTAAAGTGTACATCTTTAATAGTGTGAAACATTTAGGAGTAATATTCACATGTCCAGAGCGGCACTGGTGGGCATACTCCTAGCAAAGCCTCTTACTCCTGTGTGCTGGAAGTAAGGAATGCAGAAGATGTTTGCAGCGATGATGGCAACTGAGTCGGAAGGGTTTACAAAGAAGCCGTGCTTCCCGAGGATCATGTTACGGTCCTAGAAAGAGAGAGGAGGCCAGGGTCAAGAAAACGTTATGCTGACTGTCACTTGAGCTTTTTCGCTTGAGTCAAAGGTCTCAAAGTCTCAATACTTACACCGTCACCATCAAAAGCAGCCCCGAAGTCATACTGTCCGCTCTTCATCGTCTCAACAAGGTCAGTGGCATAGGTCAAGTTGGGGTCTGGGTGGCGTCCTCCAAAGTCTTCCAGAGGTACGCAGTTAATGGCTGAATTTGCAGGGGAGCCCAGCTCCTCACACAGGATCTTCTTCACATATGGCCCAATCACTGCAGAACCAATGGAAGTTCAACAATACGATTTTTGATTCAGTCAGTGTGGAAGAACTTGACTGGTTAAGTCCTAATCACAGCTGAACATCTCTGGTATAACTTTAAATGCAGACCTTGAGCCAAAAACGTATCACCAAACACCAATGACTTGTACATACACTATGTGGACAAAAGTATTGGGACACCCCCTTCTTTAGAACAGAAAAAGGCACTTCCAAAACTGGAACAACAAAGATGGAAGCATAATTTAAAAAGTTTGTTTCCATCTCTGATGCTTGTGATGTCATTGGTGTTTGGTCTGAGTTTTTGGCTCAAGGTCTGCATTTAAAGGACTTGGCTTTATGCAAACCAGTCAAGTTCTTCCACACTGACTGAATCAAACATTTCTCTATGAACCTTGCCTTATACACAGAGGCATTGTCATGTTAGAATAAAAAATGGTCCTGCCCAAACTTTTGCTATAAAATTAGAAGGACACAATTCCCTAGAATATCATTATATGCTTAAACATTAAGATTAGTACTCATGGAAATTACTAAAGTAGTCAAACATGTTCATTAGAAGGGGGTGTCCCAATACTTTTGGCAATATGGTGTACATATGGAGCATTTTATGTGACGTTGGTTTTGTATGTGTCACTGCAGTTCTGACTTGAAATTATCGTTGAGCAGCGCTGTAATTCTAATACTCTGTGACGTTTTAAAATAACGTACCATCTGCACTACATCTAAACCTACCCGATAGAATGAACAAAAGTGAATGTGATGTAAAAACGCAAACACAAGCATGCCATTTTAACTTGTTTTTCCATCTCTCATTTTTCAGCTTTTTCATTGTGTCATGTTTTTCACAAGATTTGTACTCAAGAATTCCATATCCTAAGTCCAATTCTATACCGGCTGAGCTACCGAGCAAGCTTGTTACGTCCAGAGTATGAAACATGGAGCTGTAATCATAACTGTGTACGAAAACAATTACAAGTGCTTACTGTTTCACTGCCTCTAGTGTTTATTTATGTTGAAAACTGAAGTGATATGTACTTTGTTGATTGGTACGTATTTCACGTCTTGCGAAGAAGTTCTCACAGGTGCGTTTTCATCACGAGATCAGGTAGCAGTTATCAAGCCGTTTTGATTTTCTGAGCAGTACGATGTCATATTGCTCAGGCCCCACCCACAACCGCTGTCCTGTATTAGCATATGTCCTCCCTTTGCCAGTTGCACGCTGTTCGCCATTTTCTCTGTGCTTGAACAGCTGTAGTGACGGCAATGTCTCGTAAGCATTCAGGTGTTTTGTAGTTGGATGTAAAAGTGAACATAAAAGTCTTAATTTTCTCCCGACATTATAGCCACTGAGGATGCAGTGGATTCATTTTGTTTTTCACAAATAAACTGAAGGGGCGAGGTGTGCAGAGCTCATTATCATTTAAAGAGACAAGCACCGAAACGGGTCACTGTGAACTTAGCTGTTTTTCAGAAGGTAAAAAAAGTGTTGTTTACATGACCATTTTGGAATTTTAAACAAAGTGTGTTGCAGACATTTCATGAAGGCCCTAAATAACTATACCAACTTGTGGAAAATGGGCACCCGATGTCCTCTTCAAGGTTAAAGTATGTAATATTGACAGCTAGTGGTGGAAATGGGTCCAGAAATGCAAATCTAAATTCAAAATATTGGCAAGAGTTGTTTCTCCTGCTCCCTCCCCCTCAGACTAGGCATTCACGTGAGTTGCCAGATTGAGGACAGGCGAGCCTTACACAAGTTGATTTATCCACATTTTAATATGCCTCTGGTCATAAAGCTTTTTAGATAGATGCAGAGGCTTTTTAGCTTTGGTAGAATTTGCGATCTCTGACTGCAATATGTTGTACTTTTCACCAACTGGCAACCCGGGGTGTCAAATTACTATTGGGTATGTTGGCAGTGCGCAGAATCACACAGACCAAAACAAAAACAGACACTGCGACACAGAATGCACATTTTAAAAGTAAATGACTAATATGTGAATGTTTTCTAAATATCTGCAAACATATTACAATATTTTTATTCTTTAGCATAGTCAAAAAAATACATACAGCACTTTTTATGCGATAGAAGATCAAGGGCCAGATTTATTAAAGATTTACTAAAGACACACAGTAAGACATTTTAATGCTGAAAAGGTGTGGTCAGAAAAAGGTTATTTTTTTGTTGCTGACCTTCATTTGCATTTGTAGGACTTTTCCTTTCAGACTTGGCAGATTTATTGGTAGATTGCATTGGTCATAATGAGAATGATCTGAATGTGTCTGTGTTCTTTCATTTGTTCATTGTCAGTTGATCAATTGCAGATGTGCAAGCGTACCAATAACTATAGTAGTTAACATTTGAAGTGGATCAAAACCTTTTGTCAAAGTTGTCCTAAAACCAAAATGATACCCGTTCTTGTTTTAGGACAACTTTGATTAACGTTTTTGATCCAGAACGTTCATCATTGATTCAAATGTTGACTACTGTACTTGCAAAAAACTGGTTATATGAAGCAGACTCTACCCGTAACTTACATTTGCAGTTAATCGCAGCAGTTAATCCACCTAGTCAAACTTTACAGCTCAAATAACATGCGCATGAATGCAGAAGATTCCTTTAATTTCAAGGGGCTCATCATTGTGAGATGGTGTTACTCCTTGAAAGTGGAGAGCTGTGCTTGGTTTTAGTGTTATGTCAGATGGCTCACTTTAATCATTCAGATCACCGCTCATATATGGAAACTCAATCTCGTGCAGAAGCGGGCAGCAATGCAAGCCTAAACTCATCCCTGTCCAACTGGCACACATGGAAGCATCTCAGTCCATTAAGCAGATGCAGCTGCTGCTCTAAATGCTCTTTTCAAAATGTGGGAAATGGACTTGATGAAGCTTTGGCTATGCTGGTAACTCAATGGCTATATCAGTCTGTTTCTATATCAGTGGAAAGGAATATGGTTCCTCACCTCCATGCATGGCATCTAGACGGATTTGTATGTGATTGTCTCCTGACAGAAGCTCCTTTAGCACAGCAAAATCGAAGATGTTCCTCAGTGAGTTGGCATAGGATTCAACTGGATCCACAATTTCCACTGCATGACAGAATATTGACAGGACATGCATCCATTCTGTTCATTTCTCATAAAAGGATGCCATTCTTTTGAATCAACCGCTTAGTTGCAAATGTTGTTACCTGTAAAAGGTTTAAATTTGTTCTCCAGGTCAAAGGACTGCTTGCCGATAGTGCCCAGATCAACTCTGAGTTCAGGACAGATGGCAAACTCCTCTATAGTTCTGCTCAACTGGAAGATTTTATTTGTGACAGCCTCTGGTGCTGGACCTGTATGGGGGAATTATCAATAACTCAAACAAAACCGTTCATTATATGTACTATATGTTGTAAGACTGGGGTTTATCTTATGTTATTTGATCTGTCAGGAAGATTCATTTTTTTTCTTAAATATGCATTGTTTTTGCATAGTGACTTCTTCATGAAAATTGAGCGCATTTCATTCCCTAAATGTTTTATTACATTAAAATGTATTATTTATTTTAAATTGTGTGTATTGTATTTACACACACACACACACACACACACACACACAGTTTATATAGCATTTTTTAAAATACAGACAAAAAACTGTAATACTGTGTTAAAAATGTATTATATTTTAACATAACTACTTTATATTTTAAATATTTTTATGTCAAAGCTGAATTTTCAGCATCAATTACTCCAGTCTTCAGTGTCACATGATCATACAGAAATCATTTAATATGCTGATTTGCTACTAAAGAAATGTCACTCAAGAAACCTCTTGAATGTCTTTTTCCAATATATATATATATGCAAATTGTATAATCTCCAAGGTAGACATTTCTAGTAATTGTGCAGTTAATTCTGATATTGAATTTTTTTAAAAAAAGTTTTGGAATATTTGTCCTCTCCCCAAATTTGTCACTACCAAAACATTGTAATATAGAATTTAATTAGAAGGGTTTGTTGACCTATTACGATTTTGCTTAAATCTACATTGTAAATATATATATTTTTTGCTATTTTATTGATATTTTTTGTTGTATTTTGAATCCAACTTTTCTTTGTAAAAGGCTAAAAGTTGATCATACTGATGTCAAAGTTAACGATTCATTAGTTTGAATATACACTGAACCAAACACTACCATAACATATTTGATAATTCAGTATACTTTATTTTTGACAAATCATCCCATGTTTTGGTAGTGACAGTAACGTTTTGGTAGAGACCACATCACATTACGGAACTGTAAAACTGTAAAACACTACTAAAACATACTAAAATACTAAAAAAATTGCATAACTGTTCTAAAATTTTGTTTATTTCCCCCAAATAAAGGATCATGTGTTCCCTTTTGTCTCTACTCAAACAATGATTCAGTCATGACTGTTTCGGTAGTGACAAATTTATGAAATAACACCCCAAAAAACAAAGATGTCACTGCTGAAACGTCACCAAATGTTTCGGTTATGAGTGTTTTAGTAGTGGCAATTTTAGATACTTTTGAAGCTAGCTCAAAGATGCTAATCAGCACATGGTTTGCTAGCACAGTTCTGAACAGTTGTACACATATAAACACTAAATGTTACGGAATAACTTCCCAAAAAAGTGTTTAATTATAGAATAAAAAGGTGTTCACTGACACTCCTTCTGAACACATTTACCTCAAAATAATGGGACCTATCTACTCACCATGTAGCTATGAGAGAGAGGGACACATGATTATTTCCTGATCATAAATGTAGGGGTGTAGTTAAAATCAATCTTAGCCAATGGACTAAAATATGCACTGTTTCGGTAGTGACATGAAATGCGGGACACTTTTTTTTAATAATTTACAAAGAAAAAGAAGAAAAAAACAATCATCTCAGGTTTGAATACTTACATGCTTTTTAGATGTGTTTTTTGGTTGTGGGACAGCAGTTTGGACCAATTCTGTAGGCCCATATACACATAAACTCAAAATGTATTATAAATATAGTCAAATATACTGTAGCAGAACTGATCAATATGGGCTTTTCAATGACAATATTATTTTACTTTTGGTTAAAAATGTATTAAATTAAATGTATTTTGTTAAGTAATGTGAATTAACACAAAGAATATTGAGATATACATATCAACTCTGAAGTAAAATATATAAATGGTATAAATATAGTAATAGGAACTTGAGCCGAATCATGCTGAACTGCCGTGAAAAGTCACTAAAACACAATTCTTTATGCTTATAACCTATGCTTCCTTATTTCTTTCTCCAATTTTCGAGCGAAATATTAAATAGACATCTTTCCTTCATCTTCAGTATCACATGTGAGCCATTTTACCTCCATTGGCAGTATTGAATTTGATGCCGAAGTCTCCATCAGGTCCTCCAGGGTTGTGGCTGGCTGTAAGAATAATGCCACCAATAGCTTTGATCTTCCTGATCACACATGACACAGCCGGCGTCGACATGATGCCGTTCTGACCGATCACAACACGACCCACCTACAGAAATTCATCAGCCATTTTAAATAAAACACCATCTGTACCTGGTCATCATTTGAGGAAATAATGCATAATTCGTTTTGATAATTCATATGCAACCCTGGACCACAAAACCAGTCTAAGGGTCAATCTTTCGTAATTGAGATTTATACATCATCTGAAGCTGAATAAATAAGCTTTCCACTGATGTATGGTTTGTTAAGATAGTTTATTTTGCCAAGATTAAATCTGAGGCTGCAAAAGAAATCTAAATAGTAAGAAAATCACCTTCAAGTTCTTAGCAATGCATAATACTAATAAAAAATTAAGTTTTGATATATTTACTGTAGGAAATGTACAAAATACCTTCATGGAACATGATCTTTACTTAATATCCTAATGATTTTTGGCATAAAATAAAAAAATCTATAATTTTGACTCATACAATGTATTTTTGGCTATTGCTACAAATATACCTGTGCTACTTCAGACTAGTTTTGTGATCCAGGGTCACATATTAGAAATTCTGCTTACTATAAGTAACTTTGCAAGTATACTTTCGATTGCATATAACACCAGAAAGGAGGCCAAAGTTGAGCACAACGTTGCTCTGTAAAGTGCAGAGCGGTAATAGTATTCACCTAATCGAAAAAAGTAACTTCACTCAACATGTTCTTTCCGCCTGTGCCAGATCTAATTGGCAAATTTAGAAATCTATTAAAGACCGTGTCACCATTTGATTGTAATGTGCCCTAAATATATGTACCTAACAATTGTGTCAAGAATAAATGTCTTTTGTGGCAAATTTAGAACTGGAAACTGGCCAGCAACAAACCAGCTCCATAAGAGCTTCTTCCCTACTTCTTCCCATCAAAATACACAATATACAGTACAGTTTACCACGAAAGAACCAGTGCAGGTGTTATGAAGCATTTGGATGACAGGTGTCTATAATGATGATATGTGTGAAATTCAAAAGCATATACAGTGTAAAAAATGATTTAAAAAAAAATACTATTATTTGTAAAATGTAATGCTTTCTGAGTGAGAACTGTTTCTACACCAAATTTGTTCACTGGTTCCGCATAAGAAAAAAGATTGTAAGAATCGCAACTGACCCCGTTAGCGGCAGCCATCTGCACTATGACCTGAATGGCAGTCGAGTTGAAGTAGCGTCCATCTCCACCCACCACCATAGTGGAGCCCTGCCTGTCCCGCAGGTCGATGGAGGAGAAGATGCATTGAATGAAGTTGTGCAGGTAGTTCTTTTTAGACTGGAATACATGGGTCTTCTTCCTCAGGCCGTTGGTTCCAGGCCTCTGGTCGGGGTATGGAGAAGTAGGCAAAGTCAGCACTTGCAAGGGACTATCGTTCATTGCTTCAATGCGTTGAAGAAGAATGAAGGAGAAGCTGTTAGCTCCTCTCAGAGGAGAGAAAGAGAGTGACTGGGTCAGAAGGAGAAGGAGGAAAAGCCTTGTGCCCTTATGGCATTCCCCAGAGTTGGATTGAGGCCGTTAACGGGATAAAAATAAACTTGGTAACCGAAGACGGCTTGTCACACATGTGCATGGGGATCACTGTCAGACAAGCTTGCCTCCGGAGGCCTGTTGAGGCAGATGCATACGATGGTCAGCGAGGCATTATTCATGTGCGGCATTTACCTAGCAGTTACTCAGAAGCTAAATAGAGCTGATGCTGAGTGAATAAGCCCGGGATGATCTGCCTGTAAACATTACATGAGTTGTTTGACGTATGCTACTGTAAATCTTCCAGGATCACTCAAGATTCGAGCGGCTAATGAAAAACGTGCTGTGTAGATTGATAGCTGCATGGCGTTTGGTGACTGATAGGGGTTTGGGATTTCACTGCAGCACCTCTAGAAATCCGTAAGGATGAAATTTCTGTGTTGATGTGTTGATTGTAACAGGTGGTTTAGCTGGCTCCAGAATGAACCAAATAAAAAAAGACTCGGGGTAAGTTCTTAACGCAACAAGACCAGGTCAGTTGGGAGGATGAAAGAAATAAATCTAATTCTGTCTTTTTAGAATAATGAAATATACTTTTACTTGTTTAGTTCATTTCCTATTCCCAGTTTTCTATGCAGTTTCTGTCCCTACATTTTCTGTTTAGCAGTCTGGCCAAGTTCAAGTTCATCTGAGTGCTCCAGGTTTTACCCTGTTGAAAAAAAAACAGCATATGCTGATTAGATATGTTTTAAAGCATGGCAGCTGGTTTGAGCTGGTTATAAGCTTGCTATAAGCTGGTCCGGAGCAGGAAGTAGTTGCTTAGGACCTTCTTAGGATGAGCTTAAAGCAATTTATGACCAACTAAGGACCAGCTTAAGGGAACACTCCACTTTTTTTTGAAAATAGGCTAATTTTCCAACTCATAAGACTGACAGAAAATGAAAAGTTGTGATTTTCTAGGCTGATATGGATAGGAACTGTACTCTTATTCTGGCGTAATAATCAAGGAACTTTGCTGCCATACCATGGGCCTGAAAATAGTCCCAAAAAGTAACTTCCAACATGACTGGCAGCTAATAGTAAAATAGCTGGGGTCTATATTCAGGTGCTGCGTAATATCGTTGTGCCTGCTGCACCCATGGTACGGCAGCAAAGTTTCTTGATTATTACGCCAGAATGAGAGTATAGTCCATATCAGCCTACAGAATTGCAACGTAACATTTTCTGTCGTCTTAGTACACGATGTAACTACAGAAGAGTTTTAAATAGGAAAAATATTGAAAATCTTTGGTCATTTTTGAGCTAGATGCTAACGGTCAGAGCTGGGTAGTCTGGATTACATAATCAGATTCCAAAAATGAAGTACTTGTAATTAGAGTAAGTTACATTTTAAAGTACTCATAATCAGACTACAGTTACTTTTTTATGGATTACATGATTACATATTATTCACACAATAGCAATAAATTATTCATAATTCAGTGATTCCCCCTAATTTCTCTTTTTCATTTTTACATTTTCCTTTCTAAAATAGCCCACCGATTATATACATTCAGAAAATCTAGTTTTGTGGACATTCACATGACAGACCATAGTCAGGTGGCAACACAACATTTGACCACTGGATTTGCAAAAGCGTTTCAACACTGCATCAGCTACTGATGAGCACATTCATTTTTATTTGAATTATCACTCGGTAGTTTTTTTTTTTTAACCATGTATTATTGCATCTTTGGAAGGCTTTTGCCTTTCATTAAAAAGCAACTTTATTTCTTATTTACAGGCAATACAGGCATTCCCAAACTTTTTGTCATCTAAACCTTAATCACCAAATATACCAAATATATTTACTTTAAGCACCCCTGAATAAGTACGTTATGACTGCGCATGCGCATTTTCTGGTCTAGCCTGAAAAAATAAGCCTTTTAAACACTATTTAAGCATAAGAAACATTCATGGGGCAATTAAGTTAAGATTTTTGTTGCTGATTTGATATGTAATTTAATTGTAAGAGCAGTTTTTGATGTTTCAGGATTTCCCCATTCATTAAGATGGGACTTAGTCTTGTATGAGCTGCCCAAAGGCGTTGCAAATATGGCCACCAAGTAAAGAGACATTCTTTGAAAAGGACTTTGTTTTAAAATTTATTTTAATTTTTTTTTTTTTTTTTTTTTAGTTTAATTGTTAGCTTTTCATTAAATCCACAAACCCTCTGCAGTTCCTGTTCGAACCCTAGTTTGGGAAACCTTGATGTAATAAAATGTTTAATGCACTTCATGTTGTAAATGACAATGAATGGAACATATTTTTTTTACTCTTTGCATTTTTTATATCATTATGCTACAAGATAATCCTATTTAAATCAATGTGATAAATGAGTTAAGTCAAAAGTAATCTAAAAGTAATCTGATTAGATTACCTAAAATATGTAATGTAACTGATTACACTACTGACTACAATTTTTGTCATGTAATCTGGAATCAGTAACTGATTACAATTTGTAAGTAATCTACCCGGCTCTGCTAATGGTCTAATCATATTAAATGATTTATGCTAAGCTATGCTAAAAGTTCTACCGCCAGACTCAGAGATTGGCTGAATGGATTAGAAAACGGTAAAACTCATCTGTTTAACTCTAGGGCAGTGGTTCCCAACCACGTTCCTGGAGGCCCCCCAACACAGCACATTTTGCATCTCTCCTTTGTCTGACACACCCATTTCAGGTCTTGGAGTCTCAACTATTGAGCCGATGATCTGAATCAGGTTTGTATGATTAAGGTGTCATGGAAAACATGCAGTGTTGGGGGGCCTCCAGGAACGTGGTTGGGAACCACTGCTCTAGGGGAATCGGAAAATGAGCCTATTTTCAAAAAAAGCTCAGTGTTCCTTTAAACTATGCTTCAAAACATACCTAACCAGCATATGCTGTTTTTCCAAAATGGTATGACCATGACTCCATCTGGAAGTGAAAACAGGGTCTTCAGGATGAATATTGAGATTGTTGTCACTTTGCTGCAGTAGTTCTGTGCTGTGCAATCCTTTTAAAACGGGGCATCGGATGCCCATTTTTCACAAGTTGATATGATTATTTAGGCCGGGTCTTACTGAAAAGTCTATAATATACTTTGGTTAAAAATTCTCAATAGTAAAAAAAAAAAACTAAATCAGCTCTGACAAAATTGTCAAAATCATTGCATTCTATTGCATGTTCCTTTAAATGCAAATGAGCTCTGCTCACCCCTCCACTCTCTTCTCTCTGTGGAGTGAGGAGCCATTGTTTACCTTAGCACGTTTAGCTGCAAAACTTGCTAACTAGCATGTTATTAGGAAAGGCGATTGCAAAAATTAATAAAAAAAAAGATATACTCACTTCTGCTGTAAGTAAAGCTGGGAGGTTTCAGCGGCTCAGATTAGGGCTGTAATCGGGCCTTAAAAATTAAGCCCGACCCAGCCCGAGCCCGACAAGTACATTTTGATTGACAGCTTTTTAAAAGCCCGAACCCATTTACAGCCCGACATTATTCAAATGTGTACACGCACACAGCTTTTGTCAAGAATGAGTCATTTATACATGTTTAACATAATTTATTCATTAATAACGTAGGCTATTGGCCACTTGGAAGTTGGAAAAAAAAAAAAGAATTAATCTTCTGTAACATCGTAACATCTCAGCACTCTAAATAGGCCTATGCCTAGACATAGGCTATACTTAGCCTATAAATAGGCCAACGCGCCAATAAAAATGAGTCTTTCTTAACAAATTAAATTAAGATAAATTCTAAATTAAGCTGGGTATTTGGCAATAACCAAATTAAGACAAAGGCTCCACAGGATTTGCTTTGCCACTTCTCTCCACAATCCAGCCTCAACGTGACGGTGATAAGCAGCAGAAATTTAATAAAAGAATAATGCCAACATTAGCCTATACACTTTGTCTACATTATGCATTTAAGACTCAAATAATATTTCGTTATAATTTGAAAAACCCTTTCTCATTAAGGCTACATGTTTTTGTGGAGGAAAATTATTTATTCCACTGTAAATAACTTGACTTGCACTGATGGTGAGTCCAGCAGCACTGAACATCATTTTACCGCTGCTGCCACTGGCAGGGATGCATAGTTTCTGGTGCAACCAAAATGTAATCGCCAGTGGCAAGCCTCCATTTCACATCCTCAGCATCCATTTTCGTGTCTTTCTTGCGCTAATCGAAATGCATCACGACCGCTCATTTACAGCGCAAGATGGAGCGCAAGCCCGAGCCCGGCCCGAGCCTGTGTAAAATGATAGAAATTAAGCCCGAACCCGTCGGGTTTCGTCAGGTCCTGTCGGGTTCGGGCAAAGATCTTCAGCTCTAGCTCAGATGTCAGGAGTAAATGAGGACTACTATGTTCATTATTACATCCAACAACAGAACACCTCAATCGCTTAGGAGCCATTTTCAATGTCCTTGCTCCAGCATAGAGACAATGGCGATTGGACTGTTACAGCTCACTCAGGGCAGGACTGAGGTAAGATGAGGTAAGATGCCTGTGTCAATCAATCTATTGTGGGAGCGGCCTCTGTCTGTGTTACGTCACACCGACAAGAAGCATCAATTCGCTCCAGAAGGCCTTTATTAACCCTCTTGAGCTGGAGTACATTTTATGATGGATTTATGCATTTTTATTTGACTTCATCCATTCAACTTTATCCTAAACCCATTCACTGTCATTATAAAGCTTGGAAGAGCCAGGACACCTACACTTTATAATAACTGCACCCTATAAACTATTAGTTAAGCATTAATAAATAGTCAATTCATTATTTATAAAGCATTGTCCCTACATTAATGCACATGTAAGTTTTTAAATACAGCTATAAATGTTTTGCTTTTGAATTATAAATATTTGTTTTTCATACTTTTTAGGCGGTTAATTTATCTTTTCTAAATTATTACTTTATTTATAAGCCAGTTATTTAGTTAGTTAGTTAGTCATCAGTGGTTCATAAGATCATTTCAAAAGAGTAAGTAAATGATTCATAAACTATTTAAATGTATTTATACATCTGATTAGTTACTCAGTGTGTTAATAAATGCTTTATTAACACATATTCTTACTGTAATTTTTATTAATTGAGGTGGTTATAAAACATTTAGTAGTTGTCAGCTAACTATTTTTGTGAGCTCATCTAAAGTGAGGACTACTTATGCCTTGGTAAAGGTGTTACAAAGTTATCTTCTATTTTGTTGTTGGTTTTGTTGCTTATTTTGTTGCCGTATATATTTATCGTGTTGCTTGTTTTGTTGCCTATATTTACTTTCTTGATATTCTTTTTATTTTGTTGTTTATTTAGTTCCTTTTTTTACTTTTATATATTGCTTTATTGTTAATTTTATATCTGGTGTACAGTTGTACAGTTTTTTTGCATCTTCAAATATCTGTATGTTGTGTTTGTTTCTTTTTTTTACTTGAGCCTTTAAATGTGCTTTGTAAAAGCTTTACAAACTTTACGAGGCATAAATAGTCCTTACTTTAGAAGGAAAAAAAAGAAGGTAATTAGCAACTACTAAATGTTTTAAAACTACCTGAATTAAAAATTAATTACAGTAGGGAAATGTGTTAATAAAGCATTTATTAACATACTATTACTATATGTCTAAACAATATGTATAAATGTACTTTTAAATAGTTTATTAATCATTTACTTACTCTTTCTAAATGATCTTATGAACAGCTGAAAACGCCTAAATAACTGGTTTGTTAATAAAGTAATACTTAGAAATTATGTATTGATCATTAATTAATTATGAAAACCATCTGAACCAAATAAGTTTATCTTGGTCTCATCAGACCACAGGACATGGTTCCTATGGCAAGGCCCGTTCTGAGTGGAACCTGTCCTGTTAAACCACTGTATGGTCTTGGCCACCGTGCTGCAGCTCAGTTTCAGGGTCTTGGCAATCTTCTTATAGCCTACGCCATCTTTATGTAGAGCAACAATTCTGTTTTTCAGATCCTCAGAGAGGTGCCATGTTGAACTTACAGTGACCAGTATAAGAGAGTGAGAGTGATAACACCAAATTTCACACACCTGCTCCCCATTCACACCTGAGACCTTGTAACACTAACAAGTCACATGACACTGGGTAGAGAAAATGGCTAATTGGGCCCAATTTGGACATTTTCACTTAGGGGTGTCCTCACTTTTGTGGCCAGTGGTTTAGACATTAATGGCTGTGTGTTGAGTTATTTTGAGGGGGCAGCAAATTTACACTGTTATACAAGCTGTACACTCACTACTTTACATTGTAGCAAAGTGTCATTTCTTTAGTGTTGTCACATGAAAAGATATAATAAGATATTTACGAAAATGTGAGGGGTGTACTCACTTCTATGAGATACTGTAATTGACACATACTCCTGCTAAATGGGTCCTTTTTGAGATTCTGAGTCACCAATAAGTGCTTGCACTCTTGTACCATACTGATATACAAGCTAGAGAATATACACAACAAAAGATTACACAGGCTTTAAGCAGGTTTCTCTTATAGTCATCAGTATTCATTTTAGCTCCATTATAGTACACAGTCGTAAACATTAAGGGAAAGGGAATAAAAGCCTTGTTCTACGCATATGCCAGTTGGATCCTTGGTGAAGCCTCAGGAAAATATGACTTTCCAGATAGTTGTCTTTTAAAATGATAAAAACATAATAGCTTATCATTTTGTAAATTAAATGGCACCCATTAGTGTGTAGAGTTAACACAGCTGTTCTGTATAAATACAGTTTTATTAAGCTTTGATTGAGAATGACTGCAAATATTGGCAATGCTCAGCAGAGGGCGATGCTGCATCAGCTATGAACATCATTATTCTTTCTTTCTCTCTTACTGTGTATGTTCCGCTAAAAAGCGGAGTAAGATGTGAGAAATCCAGCAAATGATAAGCCATTTGATTCTTTTAAATGAATATAATTTAGAATTTAATATTAATAAAATAATGAATAGAAAATATTTATTGGAAGTAGTGCAAAAAATAGCAAATGCAACGATGCGCATGACATCTTGAGGTCAGTGTGACTCATTTAAACACATGGCTGAAACTGGCCCTCAGTAGGTTAAATTAAAGGTTTCCTAGTTGGACTCATTACAATGTAATTAAAATGACTGGTGGAAAAACTGAATCATGTGGAGCTCACTGGCCTAATCACAGTGTAAATGTCCCATTTTTACTTTTTTATTGCATCACATTCATAGGTTCATACTGAACAATGTTGGGAACTTTTAATGTTCATTAAACAGTTACTCTGTAAAAACGAAGATGCAATTGTCCAGCATGAATGCAGTCATACTGTGCTTCTGCACATACTGTTGATATTAAGGGGTTTGTGGGTTTGTGAGATGACTAATGGAGATTTTTGAGGCCTTGAAGCTGGTGGTTCCCCTGCCAGGTTTCCAGTGGGCTCCCTTTTTACGAGGTCTGCTCTGAATACACTTGCCATTCAGGTTAATGTCACCACAAATGCTAAACCACCACCCACCTAAAGGAAACAGCCGCAGGCGTGTAAAGAAAACAAATTTAGTTCAACTTCAATATGTTAGTGCAATATGCACAAAAGCATATTATGCAAAATCACTAGGACAAATAGCTATCATAAAAAAGTAGTTACTTAATATACAGTATTAGTTTTTCAGAATATTACTCACAGTGAAAAAGCATGAAGGCGTACCTGTGTAGTCATGGGCACAGTTTGGATCATGGTTTTCATTGTTGTGGTCTTTAGTGGAGAACCTGAAGCCAGTGTTTTCATCCACAGCAGAGCTGGATTCAGTTGACTGCAGCTTCAGATGGATGGTGTAGTTGGAGGCAGCGTCCTCCAGGATATACTGATAAAGCATGAAATGCTTCTCCTTCCTCCAGTCCTCAATCTGGACGTGGAGGAGTGAGTGTCCCTGGCGGGCAACAGCATAGATCTTCTTCAGCCCCAGCCAGAACTCACCTACAGTACAAAACACAGACATCTGAGACATCCAGCTCTCTGTATTATAGTATTATAAATCACTTAATGTTACTTTGGAATATTATGGTATTCCACTATCATAATATACAGGTAGATGGTATAATATAATTAACAATAGTTCAGATTATTTGATAAACATCACTCTCTTTAGTGGTAATTTTACAAGAAAATACTATTTCAATCTTTCTGCTTTAAAATTTCACATACAGGTGCAGCTCAAAAAATTCCGGGTATCTCTTATTCTTTAAAACCACACTAATAGGGAAGACTGCTGACGTTCATCATGCTGCATTTTCATTGGCAGGTCAGTAGACGTAGGTCGTAGCAGCGAACACATTTACGAGACAATCACGCTGAATTTCTGACACTGCCAGAAAATGATCGTAGGCTATCTTTGGTCGCAAGGCCATGAGAACGGCCGTCTTTGAACCTCTCTCACTGTACGACACAAGACCACCATTTAGGAGCCACGATCACTGAAATAGTCACGATTGTTTCATGATGGCAATCTTTCATCTGGGATGGCCGAAAATTGTGCAGTGTGTCCCTTAAGTCACAGAAGGTCATTACTGAATAGGGTGGCTGTTTACAGAGCGATATATCAAAGCATATTAAATGCAAAGTTGACTGGAAGGAAGAAATTGGGTAGGCAAAGGTTCACAAGCAACTAGGATGACCGCAAGCTTGAGCATACTGTCAAGTAAAGCCGATTCAAACACTTGGGAGAGCTTCACAAGGAGTGGAATGAAGCCGGAGTCAGAGCATCAAGAGTCACCACACTCAGACGTCTTCAAGAAAAGGACTACCAAGCCACTTCTGAAACAGAAACAACGTCAGAAACATCTTACCTGGGCTAAGGAGAAAAAAGAACTGGACTGTTACGCAGTAGTCCATAGTCCTCTTTTCAGATAAAAGTAAATTTTGCATTTCATGTTGAAATCATGGTCCTAGAGTCTGAAGGAAGACTGGAGAGGCACAGAATCCAAGCTGCTTGAAGTCCAGTGTGAAGTTTCTGAAGTCAGTAATGATTTGGGGTGCCGTGATGTCTGCTGGTGTTGGTCCATTGTGTTTTATCAAGTGCAAAGTCAATGCAGCCACCTACCAGGAGATTTTGGAGCACTTTATGATTCCATCTGCTTTATTACTGTGCTTTATTGGCCAGCCAACATGCCTGACCTGAACCTCATTGAGAATCTATGGGATATTTTCAAGAGAAAGATGAGAAAGAGTTGATCCAACAATATACAGATGATCCGAAGGCTCAATAGTGCCTCAGCAGTGCCATATAGGCTGATCACTTCCATGCCACACGTCACTGATGCTGTAATTTGTACTAGGAGCAAGTCATTTGCTGTAATATGTGCTGCCTACCAAGTATTGAGTGCATAAATTAACATACTTTGAAGAACTTTGATTAATCTTAGGAAATATTCTAATATTTAAGATACTGGATTTTTGACTTTCATGAGCTGTAAACTCTAATTATCAAAATTAGAAAAAAAAAAAAAAACAACTTTTGAAATATTTTACTTTATATGTAATGAATCGAGAATATATGAACGTTTCAGTTTTTGAAATAAGTTACAATAATAATAAAAAAAGAACCTTTTCATGATATTACATTTTTTTGAGCTACACCTGTATAATTCAGTTTGTTAACTTCATACACCTTGCAGAATCTTCAAAATGTTTTTATTTTATGGATCATACAAAATGCATGTTAGTTTTTATTTAGTTCTAGCCTGGGTAAGATATTTCAAATAAAAGACATTTACATATATTTAAAAGGAAATAATAGTTGACCCCGTTCAAAAGTTTACATACACTTGATTCTTTAATACTGTGTTGTAGGGATGGGCGATATATATTGATCGATATATAGAGGGTATGCACGTGACGTCACCGTCAGCTGGAGTGAGAAAAAGAATGAGTGGCAGCATTGGTTTCAGCGTAAATGCTGCGACAGAACACACAAAACACCTCAAAAACCAGACGGAGCTTTACGATTGACTGTACAAAAAGATTTGACAAGAAACCTGAGGTATATTTTTACAAGCTGCCGAAAGCTGCAAAAAAGAATAGCAAATTGGATCGCTGCAATTCAAAGAAACAAATGGACTCCAGGCGGTGAAACACGGATTTTCAGTTATCACTTCATGTTAATATGTTCAATTTTGCGGTAAAAGCATGCCCTATATATTGTATTGTCATTTCATAAACCCATCAATTAAATATTTACCATCTTAAATTATGCACACCTGGATGTTTTATAAACACCTACAGAAAACTATATAAGATTTTAGGCTGGACGATATAACCATATATATAACATTGAAATAAGTGATCACTGGGGTTTAGACCAAACTATTTTGCATTTACATATGTGTTCACGGGCAAATCTGCTTTGTTTATTTCCCCGGCGTTGAAATCAGGCACATAGAAATATAAGGAAACATGATTCCTGGCTGCATATCAATATCCATGGACCACTGGATATTTGGTAAGTAAGGAACATTATATCAGGTCCAACAAAAGAGATTATCATTTTGTTTTACTCGCGTTTTCGCAGCGTCCCTATTTAAATCCATTCACGCAGCTGCTTCTTTTGCCACTCAGTCCGGCTGAGGGGGCGTGTTTCGGCGGGAAAATTACGTCAATGCATACCCTCTATTCATGCGCATCTCGTCAGTAAAGCCGGTTCTTTGGTTAGCGGTAAACCTCCATCACCCCTTTTCAAATGGCGCGCCATTTAATGCACAGAGCCGTAGATCACTGAAAAGCTGCTCCAATGAATCACCCGCGAAACTGAACCTGATATTGCGTCGCTTGTCAGTGATCTACGGCTCTGTTTTTAACTGGCGCTCCATTTGAAAACAGGTGATCGAGATTTACCGCTAATCATAGAACCGGCTTTACTGATGAGATGCGCATAATATATATCGATATATATATCACCCAGCCCTACTGTGTTGTTACCTGAATGATCCACAGCTGTGTTTTTTCTGTTTAGTGATAGTTGTTCATTAGTCGCTTGTTTGTCCTGAACAGTTAAACTGCTTGCTCTTCTTCAGAAAAATCCTGGTCCCACAAATTCTTTGGTTTTTCAGCATTTTTGTGTATTTGAACCCTTTCCATTGACTGTATAATTTTAAGATTCATCTTTTCACACTGAGGACAACTGAGGGACTCATATGCAACTATTACAGAAGGTTCAAATGCTCACTGATACTCCAGAAGGAAAAATAATGCATTAAGAGCTGGGGGTGAAAACTTTTGAATTTGAAGATCAGGGTAAATTGTTTTGTCTTCTGGGAAACATGTAAGTATCTTCTGTAACTTCTGAAGGGCAGTACCAAATGAAAAAAAAAATAAGAAAAATAAGAAAAATGTACACATCTTCATTCTGTTCATAAGTTTTCACCCCTCTGCTTTTAATGCATCGTTTTTCCTTCTGGAGCATCAGTGAGCTTTTGAACCTTTTGTAATAGTTGCATATGAGTCCCTCAGTTGTCTTCAGTTTGAAAATATCAGTCATACAGTCATTGTTGGAAAGGGTTCAAATACAAAAAAAAAAGGTCAAAGAATTGGAAATTGGAAAGCCAAAAGAATTTGTGGGACCTGAAGGATTTTTCTGAAAAACAGTATGCAGTTTAACTGTTCAGGTTTTTGTTTCACAAACAAGGGACTCATGAACAACTATAACTAAATAAAAAAACACAGCTGTGGATCATTCAGTTAACAACACAGTATTAAGCGTATGTAAACTTTATAACGGGGTAATTTTTAAATTAAAGACAACATAGTATGGTGATTTAAATACCAGGGTGATAATAAATAGTGCCCTTACAAATGTAAAAATGTATGTATTTGCAGTGCTACCAAAATAGTGTGACACAAGGCTGTAACCACATGAGTGACCAGATACTATATTTCTTCAGAAAGTTTTTTTTATGCCAGGATGTCTCATGAAAACAGATTGGGACAAGGAAAGCAACATTATAAAAGAGGAATGCTGGTCAAACTGGACATACTATGAAATTATGTAGTAAAAAGCGATACTAAAAGTAGGGAGTTAAAATTCAGACTTGTCAACACCAATCACAGAGCACATTGTGCTCCACTCTATAATCACAGACTGAACACATTCAGTTTATGAGCACAACATTCTTGATTTAACTCACTGCTGAAGTCCCCAAATCCATCCTCATACTTCTCCCAGGACTGGTTGAAGTCCACAGAGGCGTCATGTCTGTGCTGGATGACAGTGAACACTCCCTCTGTGGATGACAGAGGACAATATTAAAAAGAGACTGTCACCTTAAAGTTTAATGAGCATCTCTTTTCTGTGGAAGGAAATCACCTCTGGCTGTTTTCAGAGATGTGAGAAAGAAAAAGCCTTATCCTTACCCTCAGTGAATTCACAATTCACAAGAAACGGTTGTGACTCATGAGGTTTAATGGCATACAGGCCGCTGGATTTCTGTCCTCGGCTGAAGACCTCGCCGCAGTCTTTTGGAAGATCTGCAACACAGCTGGCCATGCTGTACTACAATTGAATAGACGCGGTAACATATTTCAAAACAAACCATTCCTGAATCACATACCGCTTGAAAAGCTCCCATCAGATGTGAAGTATGGTAGATATCCTGAGATGCCGTTGCTTTGGTGCTTCCTGTCCAAATTTTCAGCAGTTTCCTGGATATGGGCAGAGTTGAGCTAGATAGCAATTGAAATCACAGAATTACATACAGTATCTGGCTCAGGTCAGTTACTCAGGTCAGGTCAATACATATTTTGGACTATGGGGGGTGCAATTATTTCGGTGATGTAAAATGGTTGCATAGGCGTCTTCCCACTCGTTTCTCCTATTCTTATTACTAGGAAAAGTAGTGAAGATCTACATTGCTTCTCTTGTTGCATTCGACTGAAAATTTTAACCAAAAGCCGCACAATCTGGCATCGTTATCGGTATTTTATTTACTGAGTTATGTTGCAAAAAAATAGCAACAGGTAGTCGCAGTAGTTCACAGAGTGCTGCCATTTCACGTCATCCAAAACATGTCTAAAACAATGTTGATTTTTTTAAATAACATAAACCTTTATGGGTTTTCTGCTACATATTTCAGTAATAGACATCATGTATGTTATATTAAGCCATATAAGTCTTAATACCCAGGGTTCCCATTAAATGGTGTTTTAATACTTTACCTTATTTTCCAGGCCCTTGATCTTGGTCCTTTGGTTGTTGAGCTGCTCACTTTGTTCACTCACAGCCTTCAGCAGATCAGTGATGCTCTTTTCTTGGGTCAGGATTATCTCCTAATAGACAACAACAACAACAACATCTCAAGCATCTGAGCATGGCATAGACACTTATAGGTCACATCTGTTAGAGTCCCAGATGTTTTCCCTGCTGTCTTGGGGTCTTTTGTCAAACATAATTGTGAACCTGATAGGATTATATAACATTTATAATTGAAATGAGGATTCAGTTCCTAAATTTGTATTGCGGTAGTAAATACGACATTGCAAATCAAATTTAAAGGAAGTAGGATAAAATTGGAAATCAAAAATGAGAAAATTAAATGAAGAACTTAAAACAAAAAAGGAATTATCATAGAAAATTAACTAGGAAATTAAATTAAGAAATTAAAAGTAAATTAAACAATGAGGCAGGATTAAAATGGAAAATTAAAATTAAGAAATTAAATTAGGAAATTAAAATGTAATGGAATGAATTCATGTATAAATGATAAAATGCATTGTCCAATGTACTGTGATTTCATTGTTCAATATTTGTTTTTATTTAATATTTATATTATACCTTTATACCTTTCAACCATCCCACTGTTCAAACTCTTCAAAACTGAGTCAACTTATAATCATTAGATTTTGTCTTTGTGGTTTGGGAAATAATAAATAAAAAAAATAAAATTATTTTTTATGCCTGTGCTAATTTGACACTGCTTGCCTTAGTTTAGAGAAATATTTCCAATCAGGATATAAATAACCTTAAAGGAGACCAATTATGCCCCTTTTTAAAAGGTGTAATATACGTCTTATGCGTCCCTAGAATGTGTCTGTGAAGTTTCAGCTCACAGATCATTTATTATATCATTTTGAAAATACCTATTTTGACTGGAAGCAGAAACATGCTGTTTTCATGCATATCTCTTTAAATGCAAATGAGCTGCTGCACCCAACCCTCTTTTCCAGAATTGGGCTGTGCCTTTACAGCTCGTACCTCAGATACTCTGCTAAAAACATCTGTTTGGTTTTGATTATCATGTCTATCACGCTGAAGTCATGCATTTTAATTTAAACCATATTAGTTTAAACTTCTGATATAGGGTTTTCTGAGTTCTCTTTCATGTCTTATTGTGCTCAAACTGTCAAATACACACAAGTTTATGTTAAAAACTTACAGCAGTTACAAAAACAGACATTTATGTATGTGAAGGTAAACAGCTGGAAAAGAAATTGCATGTTTATAATAAATCTGTGTGGGAGCAACGTAATATACAGTAAATAAATCAATAAATCCACTGCTCTCTTGTCTCCTCTGAGGCTGGGACTCTAATTAGTGTTCTGTGCTCGTCGTGCAGCCAACGACAGAACAGTTAGCATGCTTTGCTTGTACTTTTTCCATGTTATTAGAACTGGTACATCGTTGTCACGTGCAAAAACAAAATGGCGGTGCCGTGGGTGGAAACATGCAGATTAAGGGGCGGTAATATTATAATAAGAAAAATCTGAGCAGCCCGTTTTTTCACAAGCTTGCAGAGAAAAGCTTACAAAAAACTATTTACAAGGTTGTTCTTTGTTCATGCTTTCTGGGTTTGTAGATGCACTGGGGACACAATTATACTGATTATATCATGTAAAAAGTCAGATTTTCATGATTTTCAAGAAATTCCTCGCTTGTGTTATTGTGGAAGTTTTTAAATTATTAAACTCTTTCCTTTCTTTTCACTATCATTAACTGAAAAAGGAACCTGAAGAAATGTCCTAGTGTATTATTGATCTTGCTTGATTATATTTAAGAAAGTTTATAAAGGATTTTCTGTGTCTATCAAAGACATCCAAAACTTTACTGATCTGGTCTTACCTTGAGCGTGGAGATTTCGGCAACTTGCTCAGCCGAGAGCAAACTCTGGGACAGACCGCTTAACTTCTCCTCCAAGCCACCCACCTGCCTCCTCAGATGGCTCCTCTCTTTTATGATATCTTCCACTTTGGAGTTGATTTCCAGTGACAGACTCTTTATTTCCTCATTATTTGCCTTTAAGATCACGGTGGTCTTCTTCAGTTCTTCCTCCTCCTCCTTGATCTCGCTGGCCAGCACAGAAAGCTGGTAGAAGGATTTGTCAAAGATATTGAGCTTTTGGAAAATATCATTGATTTGATTCTTGGTATTCTGCACAAAGTCCCTCAGGCTATGGCCCAGCTGTAGGAGGCCGTTTGCCAAAAGCCGAACTTCGTCCAGAGCAGCAAAGCGTAAGCGACTCTCTTTCTGCTGTTCAGGAAAGGTGGGTTCTGTAGGGAAGGAATGAGATGATGCCAGAAGGAGCAACAGCACAAGCAGTTTCATGGTTGCCTCTTTAGGCTAAGACGGCTATGGTCCTCACAGCCCTCAGAGTAAGGGGCCCACAGTTTTGACTACTTTTATAGGCCTCCTCCTGTTAATCATTAAACAGGATGATGGTGACCTGATATAGACCTTTATAAAACCCAATGCAACCTACAGTTTTAAGATCTGAAATAGTCTCAAAAGGATCTGTGAAGATAAAGGTTAAATGTCCAATAAAACTAACCATGATAAAGAAAAAAAAATCTTATCCCAAGTTCATAAATGTACTATTTGTATTCTTGGTTCCATATGGTTCTAAACATTTTAATCATTTAAATTTTCAATTTCATTATAAATATTACTCTCATGTGGTGTAACCATGAAGTGAAATGTACATTTTCCCCACTTCTGAATAATAATCACTATTTCTTAAAATAAATAAATGAATGAATAAATAAATGTTTTCATTGAAATACTAAAGTATTCCAAATATTAAATACATTAATAATGATTTATTTTAAAATAAAATATGATATATATAAATATTATAATATAAAGTTTTTTTCCCTTTTTTTTTTTTTCAAATATCATGAATGCATCATTCACAAATTTTCTGTTTTTCATATATAAATATCAGTATTTGGAGGACACTTTTATCCAATGCGACTTACATTGCATTCACACTGTAAAAAATATTTTCATAATAGTTTTTATCAACTCTTAATTTTAAGGCAGTCAGGTTGCAATATATTTTTACTGCAGGAAAGCACAGCTGTACGCTGGACTCTGTGGCCTACCATTTTTAATATATATTTAGAATTCCTTTCATAGTATTTTAAATAGGTCAGCATGGACCATATTTGACTTTATGTGTGTCTGTTTGTGAGCTAGTATTGATTTAGGAGAATGACCTGAGGTTCCCAGATTGTTTTGACAAGATGGAGGGAAAAGTAAGGATAGTTTGCAGCCATAAAAGTCTCTTGTATAATGTTAGTATACCACACACTATGAAAATGTGCATAAGACAGACAGTAATTTGAATACTTGGCTGGCTTGGATTTGACTTTATAACAGATTGGCATTCCGCGAAAAGGGAAATGGTGAAACAGTTCCAGAATTTCCTAAAATAGCGAGCCTTAGGATCAGTTCACACAGAATGCTCTTTTGCAATCCTTTGTGCTGCTTTTTAGTTGTATTTCCATGTTCATAAACGGTTTCTTTAATATTGCCTAAATAATTTAAACAGTTTTCATTGTTATTCATCATAAAAAAGTAACACTTAAAGAAAATATACAAAATAAAAAATGTTATAGTGATTTTTAACCAAAAATTCATATGACTGTTTTAAATATCAGCAAAATGAATAATTGTAAAAGTGCACATGCAAAGTTTCTTTAAGCCTGAGTTTTAGAGTTGGGGGCATGTCAATGAGAAAACATAATTGTCCAATCATATAATACAATAACAATAAAATATATAATTATATATGATGGACTGTTATGGAAGCCTGTTTCCGCCACTGAATTAAAAAAAAGGGGGAAAAGGGAACTTCTCAGAATTGCGTTATATAAACTTGCAATTGCGAGTTTTAAAGTCAGAACTGCAGGATATAAATGCAGGATATTCTGACTTTTTTCTTAGAATTGCGTGATATAAGCTCACATTGCAGAAAAAAAACTCTGAATTGCAAGGTTTAAACCTGCAGTTCTGAGGAGAAAAGTCAGAATTGTGAGATATAAACTCACAGTTTATATCTGCAAGTGTATATCATGCAATTTAGAGAAAAAAAGTCAGAATTGTGAAAAAAAGTTTTTTTTTTTTTTGTGCAATTCAGAGGAAAAAAGTCAGAATTGCAAGAAAAAAGTAAATTCAGATTTTTTTTGCTCACAATTGTGTTTATATACTGCAATACTGACTTTAAAACTTGCAATTGCAAGTTTATATAATGCAACTCTGAGAAAAAAAAAGAGAGATTTATATCCCACAATTCTCACTTTCTAACTCACAATTGCGAGTTTAGATCACACAATTCTAAGAAATATAGTCGGAATTTCGAGTTTAAATCCCACAAGTCCCATTTTCTAACTCGCAATTGTGAGTTTATATCACACAATTGAGGGAAAAAAATTAAGAATTGTGAGAAAAGTTAAATTCTGAGTTTTTTTGCTCACAGAATTGCGATAAATTGAGATTTATATTCCACAATGCTCACTTTCTAACTCACAATTGAGAGTTTAGATCACACAATTTTAAGAAATATAGTCAGAATTGCGAGTTTATATCCTGCAGTTCTGACATTAAAACTTGCAATTGCAAGTTTATATAACGCAATTCTGAAAAAAAAGAATTGAGAAATTTATATCCCACAATTCTCACTTTCTAAATTGAATTTATATCCTACATTTATATCCTACAATTCTCCCTTTTAAACTCACAATTGCAAGTTTATGTCTCACAAGGAAAAAAGTTAATTCTGAGTTTTTTGCTTGCAATTGCAAGTTTATAACCCAACAATTTGCAAGAAAAATGTTGCACATTTATATAGTGCAATTCTGACTTTAAAACTGAAAATTGCAAGTTTATATTACACAGTTCTGAGAAAAATAGTCAAAATGTCAAGTTTATATCCCACAATTCTCATTTTAAAACTCACAATTGTGAGTTTATATCACGCAATTCAGAGAAAAAAGTCAGAATTGCGAGAAAAAAGTAAATTCTGAGTTTTTTGCTCACAATTGTTTTTATATCCTGCAATTCTGACTTTAAAACTTGAAACTGCAAGTTTATATAGTGCAATTCTGAGAAAAAAAGAACTGAGAGATGTATATCCCACAATTCTCACTTTCTAACTCACTGTGAGTTTAGATCACACAATTCTAAGAAATATAGTCAGAATTGTGAGTTTATATTCTGACTGAATCTGAGAAAAATTAAATGCTGAGTTTTTTTGCTTGCAATTGCAAGTTTATAACCCAATTGTGAGAACAATTGCGAGAAAAAAGTCACAATTACCTTTTTTTATTCTTTATTCAGTGCCGGAAATGGGCTTCCATAGTTTTATTCATCTTTTGTAGAAGTTTTTTTTTTTTGTAGAATTGTTATTTTTACAAAAGATAAATCACAATCTTCTACCTACTCAGCATGCAATTTCAAATGTAGCGTTGGGCTGAATTTAGAATAGCACACTGGCATACTAATGCTTGCCTCAGCAAATGCCACTAATAAAGAGCTATTAAATAAGGAAAGGAAAATGTGTGTGCGTGTGTTTTTTCAGTGAGTTGATGCATCACTTACATTTTACTATTATTTTGCAATTCAAGTGGCAGCTTGCCTTTTCAGATTATGGAGTAGCGTGCACTAGATTTGATGTGCTGTGGTCACAATGACAAAATAACCCTCCATTTACCAATGACAGCTACTTTGATTTTGAAAATCAAAACAGACCAAGGTTGCCCAAGACTCTGTCTGTCTGTGTGTGTGTGTGTGTGTGTGTGTGTGGAGTTTTTAGGCTATGGCTGCTAATATCATCAGCATCCTACTAAAACCAAAACTAACCATTAGCTATAACTGTCCCGCTGTCCACATGGCACTGAGATTATTTCCTATTTTCCTGAAAGATCATTCAGTTTCCCTTAAGCAGAGTCTGGGACAACGATACCTCTGAACGTTTCATCATAGTCAAAGTTTTTCAACAGGCTCAAAAGCCAGTGAGTGAGCCAAACAAAACACAGATGATTACATAAGGGGGCTGATCCCTACAACTCAATGCACGCTTGTGTGTGACCTTCACAACCTGAGGACTAAAAAATACAAATTTGTGAAATCAGTTCTGTTGAAGTCGAAGCAGAATTCCAACAAAGCTCTGGGCCTCTTCCTGTTAAATGTTAACTTGCATAAGGGCGACACAGTAAAAAACAACAAACCTAACCTCATCCCTGATTCTTTCCAACACAGGTAATGTGTGTGTGTGTGTGTGTGTGTTTGAAGAGCTGTGTAAGTAGGTAAACACATATGTGTGTGCATCTGGGGTATATGAATCATACGTTTGTTGTTGAATTAAAAATTTCTCATGGATCAGTGATCGATCTTTACGTTCGTTCTTGTAGTTTGCTGTTTGTATGGTTTGAACAACAATTGATAAAGCTCTATTTGCTTCCTAATGTTTTTATGAATGGATTTACTGCAGTAGAATACACATGGGTGGCGTACAATGCACGTTATTTACAACCTTCTCTTCAACATGTTTGTATATGCTAGTGTGAATATATCTGAGCACAACCTTTCAAACTAAATCTGAATACAATTATGCTAGAAACTAAAATCGCAAAATGACTCATTTCCACACAGATTATAATGTACATGTTACTTCTTTCAGCTGAGTGGGAATCTAAAATGGCAACCAATTACGACTAACCCTCAGGCTTAAGCGAGTAAAATACCCATATAAGTGAAGAATTCATTGGCATAAGTAAATAAAAAAATCAAACGACTTGGTTCAGAAGTGAGACTGTATTTTATTTATTTAGGGCTCTACAAATGTGCATTTATTTTCCTGGAGGCAAACCCACATAACTAATCTAATAAGCATTAAAGTCATAAGCAGTGAAGTGTTTTATATGCTAATATAGTTCACTCTCTCCTAGACACAATTTAAAACTGATTCCATTAAAATGAGTTTGCATAATTGAGCTTCTGAAAACTGTAAAGGGAGTTCTTCAGGAAACTGTGTCATTTGTGCTTGAAAATTTTATTTTTTAGCATTTTCTAACATTTAGTTTGTATTTTTTTACTTTTAGATCCAACATACCAGGTTAGAAGTGCCAGAGACATTAAGGCACATTTGGATTCATATTTTATTTTAAATGGATTTTACATTACACACTAAACAGTGTTATGTCTATCAAATAATGTTCCCGACAAATGGCATGGGTTAATGAGAAAGACAAACAGGCAAAGGCAACTGGTGACTATTAGCCAAAGGAAAGTAGACTTGCATGTTTCTTTCATCACTGATAGTTGTGGAAGTCTAGTTATGCACGCTTGTTCCCATCAGTCATGTAGGACCACCTCAGATGACTGAAGTCTTACTGTTTAGTGCATGTCACATGCAATCCAAGCATTCATGTGGCTGCTTTATACCCCACAGCGCATGTTAGTCAAACAGATAGTATTCCTGTCATATTTATAGTTAACTCTAACAATATACATTATAATTCAAACCCTCGTAAAATGGAAGTATGCTTAATTGTATGAAATAGTTTTTTTTTTCAATATTAAAGTTAACATTTCTTAAATGTACTAAACTGCAGCTGTGTAGTACAAACTAGAAATGTGTGTTTGCATAAATTACATACAAGTTTCAATAAAATGCCATTAAAGTATGTTTTAGTTTACTTTAGAAGTAATTATGAAATTGCATTTAATTAGGCTATAAAACTCTTATGTTAACTGCATTTAATATAAGGTACAACGGGACTAAAGGCATACCCTAAGAAAAAAATGTGCTTTTCAGCCTGCCTAAAGTGTATGATTGCAGAAAAATATATACGTTTGTACTGAACATTTATGGAGTAACAGATTTAAATTTTAGCAAATACTTTAGCTAAATTAATGTTTTTTGTTTTTTTAAATAATGTATGAGTTAATACTTAAAACAATCACTTTGTAAAGTGAAAGTTTAAAGCAAAGTTTGTACTATATTCTGCTTATTTTGATAAATAAAATAAATGTTTTTTGTTCAATAAATATACTGTCAATAAAATGTGTTAAAATAAAATATATACTTTAAAATACAGAAACAAAATAATTTTAAAATGTAAAGATTCTGAAAGCATTGAATGAGATCCTATAGTATTTTAATAGTTACAGTAGTAACAACAAATTATATTTTATTACAGGTGCATCTAAATAAATGACAATGTCCTTGAACAGTTAATTTATTCCAGTAATTCAACTTAAATTGTGAAACTTGTGTATTAAATAAATTCAACGCACACAGACTGAAGTAGTTTAAGTCTTTGGTTCTTTTAATTGTGATGATTTTGGCTCACATTTAACAAAAACCCACCAATTGAATTTCAACAAATTAGAATATGGTGACAAAGGTTTCCTGAGCCTTCAAAATGGTCTCTCAGTTTGGTTCACTAGGCTACACAATTATGGGGAAGACTGCTGATCTGACAGTTGTCCAGAGGACAATCATTGACACCCTTCACAAGGAGGGTAAGCCACAAACATTCATTGCCAAAGAAGCTGGCTGTTCACAGAGTGCTGTATCCAAGCATGTTAACAGAAAGTTGAGTGGAAAGAAAAAGTGTGGAAGAAAAAGATGACCAACCGAGAGAACCACAGCCTTGAGAGGCTTGTCAAGCAAAATCAACTCAAGAATTTGGGTGAACTTCACAAGGAATGGACTGAAGCTGTCAAGGCATCAAGAGCCACCACACACAGATGTGTCAAGGAATTTGGCAACAGTTGTCGTATTCCTCTTGTTAAGCCACTCACAACGTCAGAGGTGTCTTACCTGGGCTAAGGAGAAGAAGAACTGGACTGTTGCCCAGTGGTCCAAAGTCCTCAACAGTTTGTGATGATTTGGCGTGCAAGACATTGGGGTGCAAGACAGTGGACCAACATTTGCTGGTGTTGGTCCACTGTGTTTTTTGAAAACCAAAGTCAGTGCACCAGTTTACCAAGGAATTTTAGAGCACTTCATGCTTCCTTCTGCTGACAAGCTTTTTAAAGATGCTGATTTCATTTTCCAGCAGGACTTGGCACCTGCCCACACTGCCAAAAGCACCAAAAGTTGGTTAAATTATCATGGTGTTGGTGTGCTTGACTGGCCAGCAAATTCACCACACCTGAACCCCACAGAGAATCTATGGGGTATTGTCAAAAGGAAAATGAGAAACAAGAGACCAAAAAATACAGATGAGCTGAAGGCCGCTGTCAAAGAAACCTGGGCTTCCATACCACCTCAGCAGTGCCACAGACTGATCACCTCCATGCCATGCCAAATTGAGGCAATAATTAAAGCAAAAGGAGCCCCTACAAAGTATCGAGTACATGTACAGTAAATTAACATACTTTCCAAAAGGTCAACAATTAACTAAAAATGTTTTTTTATTTGTCTTACGACGTATTCTAATTTGTTGAGATGAATTGGTGGGTTTTTGTTAAATGTGAGCCAAAATCATCACAATTAAAAGAACCAAAGACTTAAACTACTTCAGTCTGTGTGCATTGAATTTATTTAGTACACAACTTTTACAGTTTGTGTTGAATTACTGAAATAAATAAATTTTTCCACAACATTCTAATTTATTGAGAATTATTTATTTTTAAATAGGCTGATGGTTTCATTCTAAAAATGGTGATTATCTTTAAGATGGACACCCATAATATACATAATATATGATATTTACCATCTGGATCTGATGTCAAATAGAAAAGCCAGCCTTCTATTAATTACCATGCTAATTATTGTGCCTTTTAGCCCTAAGAGTAGGTGTGCTTTTTACCCCAAATACTATACTTTTACATATTCGTTATTATTATTTATTACTTTATTATTTATACTGGGGATCAGGAACAATTCTGACACTGTAAATATGCTTTCCATTGGGGCAAAAAAAGTCTGGTTTCATGCTGTGTCAGCGCAGACCACAAAACATATCGGACCCATTTGAATTCTACATAGAATTCTATTTTTTATTGCAATATGGATGAGATTGTGGCTGTCATACACTGTTAGATGTGGCTTTACTGAGCTCAACGGCTCTGGCCCAAGCTGTGATACAACAAAATGGGTAACACTTTACAATAAGGTTCATTAGTTAAACATTAGTTAATGTATTAACTAACATGAACTAACCATGAGCAATACATTTGTTACTGTATTTGCAAATCTTCTTTAACTTTAGTTAATGAAAATTACCACAAAATGGTATTGGCTATTTAAAAAAGGGGGTGGGGCTGCTTGACATTTTGAAGATCAGGGAAAATTTAACTTATTTTGTCTTCTAGGAAACATGTAAGTATCTTCTGTAGCTTCTGAAGGGCAGTACTAAATGAAAAATTCTAAAATTTAGGTAAAATTAAAACATTTTTTAAAAAAAAGTACACATATTCATTCGGTTCAAAAGTTTACACCCCTGGATCTTAATGCATCATTTTTCCTTAAGAAGCATCAGTGACTGTTTGAACCTTCTGTAATAGTTGCATATTAGTCCCTCAGTTGTCCTCAGTGTGAAAACTTGGACCTCAAAATCATACAGTCATTGTTGGAAAGGGTTAAAATACACAAAAATGCTGAAAAAAAACCATTACATTTAATTTGCACTCTTACTTCACAATATGTAGTCTTTTTAAAAGTTATGCTATTTACACGATGTCATTAAAAGAAGATTCTTCTTCACAAGGGAAGCTAAAAGGGGGATAAAAAGCTTTTTAAATTGTTCTTCGTTCAATAAGCATTGCCTTGTTGATGCTGTTGTTGAAAATCTCCTATAATACTATTAAAGCGAAGACCAGAAGAGAAAGGAGATACATAAAGAATGAATGGCATGTCCTGGGAGAGCCTCAGCCACTCTGTGCCCTATACTCATGAAAAGCCCTGCACTATTTTCATGATTATAATGGATGGTGAGCACTATGTTACAGTGGATTGAATTACACTTAAAGCGTGTGGGTGGGCGGCTATAGCTGCGTGTGCTCTGAGATTCTGATGGGTTACTCCAGGGTCCTCTTTCACCCAGTTTCATGTGGAGCTAGTTTTGTGAGTGCCCCAGATTGTACTAGTAAACTCAGGCCCCCTGCCATCACATGGATCATGTTTTGAGAAACTTCCCTCAGATGCAGTTATGCACAAAGCCCTGCCCACCTCTCAGTTGTTCAACCCGCCCTCAAGTTCATTGGAGGAATTATCCAGATTGCCTCCCACCCACTGGCTCTGATTGGGTGGGGGGCGGAGCCGCGAAAAGCCAGAGTGCCCACAGCCCGCCTCCTGTTCCACACACAATAACACTGCTTATGTTTTGCAAGAATTTTACATTGGCATTGCTTGAATGTCTTTTGTCTGCCTTCCCCTCTGAAGCCTCTCAGAAGAAGGAGAAAAGTGAAGAGGTGAACAGGCTAACTCCAGCACAGAAAAGACAATGCCCGGCTTGTGATATTTAAGGTAAGACACAACCCTAAAATATTAATTTAATGTAAATATTTAAACAAAAAACAACTCAGCTTTGGAAAACTCTTAAGGATATCGTTAAACTCTGGTTGCCCAGGCATTTTTACGTTTTTGTACTATATTAGAATACTGCACAAAAGTGTTTTAGTATAATTTGGGTGTGTTATTTTGCTTTCGTGTGATCACAAACAAATTCTCAGGAAGTTCACCTTTTTTTGGCATCCCAAATGAGATTCAAAGACTTTCCTCTGATGCAGTGATTGTTTCACTAAAACAATAGAGAGATGTCCTGGACTACTTAGTTTGTGTGACAGGAGCCAATGAACAGGAGGTTTCAATGGTGACTTTAAAACTCTTTTTGAATGTTCCTCAGGCACCGAGTGCTGAACGCTCTCATGTGTTTGATTATACAGTGAGTCAGAATTTACTTTGCTGCACACATGTCTTCTCATGTAACTGGTGTGCGTGCACATATTGCTGTTGGCAGAGAGCCAAGATTGTCGCAAGGTCCAAATGCTGTGGACATGGAAAAAGTCCCACAGAGGAAGAAATGGAACAACACTCTAAATATAAGAATGTGCAAGATAGATAGATAGATAGATAGATAGATAGATAGACAGTAGTCATTCTGAAAAGTCCAGTAGCAGAGACTTTGCACCACACCCTCTCTCCATAAAGTGAAAGGGTGATGGGGGTCAGGAGCAGGAGAACTGATCTTTGGCTTCAGTCCTCCAGCCAGCTCCAAACAGAGGAGAAGGAATGAGGATCTGAGCCAAGGAAACCACACCGCTTACAGGGCCAAACAGGAAGAGTGAAACGTCTGTCTATTGTGTGTGTTAAAAATGTAAGTGAGTGAGAAAGTGTGTAGGACCAGCAGTCTGTTTTATGTAAAAGTGAATCAGGCCTACTTGAGTTGTTAAATGTGCATGTCAAAACACAGCTAGCAAAACATACGCTATTCAGAGAAGAAAGAAAGAACAGGTTGTGTCATCTGACACATTTTAGTGATAGCACAAAGAGGAGAGATATGAAAAGACTCGCTTGAAAAAGCCACACAGTCATTTAGAAGCAATGTTTGCTTAAAAGTAAGAAAAAAAACTTCCAGTCTAGTTTGAAACTCTCTGCGGGATGAAATGTTTGTTCCTCTCAAGTTTCCAGTTTGGTCTTTTTTTCCATCCTCCAAGCCTAAACTAAAACCTGAAATTGTCCGTTCTTTTCAGAGGACGCAGTGTTTCAAAATTTGTTCTTACAGCGGTAGCAGTTTTTAAGTTGTCATGAGTTTCAATCCAATTTGTGGTGTAAGAAAGAATGCAGCGGAGAGAAATACATTTAATGAGAGGAGGGATTTTTTTCCTTAGTGCTGCAAAAAAAGAGAAAGGGAGCAATAATCATTACTGTGAAATGGAGTGAAGAAATCCGAAATCTAGCAGAATGGCTGAATAAAGTTGTCTGTATGCTAGAAGCAATTAAAAGCATGTTACTCATTTGTGACCCTTGACCAACAAAACAGTCATAAGGGTCAATTTTTCAAAACTGAGATTTATACATCATCAGAAAGCTGAATAAATATGCTGTCCATTGATGTATGCTTTGTTAGGATAGGGCAATATTTGGCCGAAATATAACTATTTGAATATCTGCAATCTGAGGGTGCAAAAAAATGTAAATATTGAGAAAATTGCCTTTAAAGTTGTCCAAATGGAGTTCTTAGGAATGAATATTACTAATCAAAAATTAGTTTTTGGTACATTTACGTTAGGAACAAAAATACAAAATATCTTTATGGAACATGGCATAAATGTAAAATCAATGATTTTGACCCATACAGTGTATTATTGGCTATTGCTACAAATATACCCATGCTACTTAAGACTGGTTTTGTGATCTAGGGACACAATCATATTACAGTTGTTTATAATAGTAGTGCTAAAAAAAAATTGCAGCATTAGGGCAAAAATATACACTGCTCTACAAGTACTCAAATGGGTCATAAACATCAAATCCTGTGCCTTTACACTGGATGTCTCAGGTAGCTAGTTCTTAACATGTCAACAGTTTAGCTTTCTTTAACTAAACTAGCAATTTTCAAACTGCTGCTCCACCTAATTGTTGAACTGAAGGAAAAAACTGACTGTAGAAGACAGTTTAAAGTAAAGCTGCCTCAGTGTACCTCGACAAAAGTGAGATATCAAGCGTATGCAGCTGGAAAAGTGTTCGCATACTTGCTTAGAGTACATTTCAGGCATTACTATGTCAGCATATGAGAGAGGTGACAACGGGGTCAGGTCAGTCTGTGTGTGCCTGTGAGTAAATGTACATTTACATTTATTTTAGCACTGTTTAGAAGCACCTACACAACAGGGGTGTCCAATCCTGCTTAGTTTACCTCCAACACACCTGCCTGGAAGTTTCTAGTGATCCTGAAGAGCAGTTCAGGTGTGTTTAATTAGGGCTAGAGCCAAACTCTGCTGGAAGGTGGATTAGACACCCCTGTGCCCAGTGGCTATTTATGGATCTTAGGAAGCAAAAGTGTTATTCAGAAAAGACAAGCCCCATTTTCCTATTAGCATAAGACCATATAAGCAATGCATTTTTTTGGTCTGACATGGCCCATATACCTCAATAGTTATATCAGTTCTTTCCGTTCAGCCTGTCTTAGCAAAGTCAGGTACTGAGGTATGTCTTAACCAAAAAGGTCAGCCCCCATTGGTGTGTTTGTCTGGCTGATCTCAACTGATAGAGTAGAACAGTGGAACAGGCAGATATGAAAGAAAGCATGCTGCAAATTTTGATAAGATATTTTTTTCTACCAGTGTGAGCCATGCCAAGGTGTGTATCTGTGGGTGTTGTGTCTGTGTGTATGCGAGTCAGTGGATGTGTTTGGTCTCAGATATTTGTGTGTTTACTGCATAGCTCACATTGTTTGGGCTGTGGCTGCTTCTGTGGTGCCTTGAAAGTGCTGCGTGGTCAAAGAGAGATAGAGATGGGGAGGGATCGAGAGAAAGAGAAGAAAGACTATGGCTCTGTAAATCTGCAAAATACTCATGCACAACCTACTTTCATCTCAGCTTGTGTTCCCAGCATTTAGAAGTGCTTGATTCTGTTTCATTAACACATACGAGTAAAAGCAATGTCTTTTCGTCCTCAGGTGGTAGCAGACATAAACTAAAAACCACATGAAGTTGAAAACAGACTTATGCTAAATACAATGGATACCCAAAAAGGTATTTAATCACACAGTTTTGTTCAAAAACACATGGTACTGTAGTTCCAATGGTCTGGACTTCTGCAACTCATCTTTGTGTTTTTCTTTTAGAGAATGGCATCTATTCAAAAGAGAATGGGAGCCAAAGAAGACCACCGTCCTATTCTGTAGAGACGCCCTATGGATTCCACTTGGACCTGGACTTTCTCAAGTATGTCGATGACATTGAAAAGGGCAACACCATTAGGAGGGTGCCAATGCAGAGAAGGCAAAGAGGACGAAATAATGGCATCCTCTCACGTAACTTAAGCCTTCCGGGTTATGGATGCAGAGCTACAGAGTGGAACTCGGTCAGCACTTTATGGCCCAAAACCAAACTAGGAGACTCTCAGCAACATTTTGAGTTTCGATCTAGTGACAGTGTGTCTGCTGGCTATGCCAGGAGGGGAGAACCCATCTACAAATCCTTCACATCTGCAGAGATGGATGCTTTTGATGAGCAGCCCTTGGGTTGTTACGTCAGGCCAAATCTCTTGAGAGCCTCCAGTTTACCCTTGACCGTTTTACTAAGAAAACGCTCTGAGTCTACTGAGGATCCAACCAGCCCCAGTAGCCCCAAGGACTATCTAATGCAGGAAAATGGCTCCTCTGAAGATGTATTCCATACCTCTGACAGCAGGATAGGTAGGGCAAACGGGACCCTCCAGCGGCTCACTGCGGCTCTGGAACGAGTTGGGGAATTGGAAGAAGAGATCAGAGTCATTCCTGAGCTCAAGGCGCAGATATGTATTTTGCAGGAGGAGCAAGAGAGACTTTTACTGCAGGTACATTCCCAAAACAAAACCACCAGGCCACTGGATGTTCCTCTACACATAAATAACTGGGACACTCCTTCATATGCCAGAGAAAATCAAGACAAAGCAAGTGATGACTGGATGAATCGAGAATATGACCGACTAGAGGAAAATGTCAAAGCTTCTTCTGAACAAGTTGATGCGGTTGCAATGACTTCAACTACTGAAAAAATTCTTCCAGAGATTGAAAGACGTAAGACGGTCTTACGGGAAAGAGATCTCTTGGATAATGGAGACAAAGCTAAGTCTCTTACTGAAACTCTCCAGAGGAAAGTTGTTTTGCTGGAACAGAAGCTTCATGAACTGGAGGTAGAGCTGGACAAGACAAGAGCTTTGCTGAAGCAGCAAGTAGAGGAGAGTTTTCTCAAGGATGAGAAGATCAAGGAGTTGACCGTACAGCTTGAAATGGGGCGCACGCTGGCCAAGGTGATTTCATCCGAGACCTCCTTAGTAAGAACACAAAGTCTTGAACCTGTGGTCAAATTGCAGGAATCACTAATAAGTGGGCAAGAGATGCCAACAGAGTTGGGAACCACCCCTCAAGTTCTGGATCAACCTCCAGTTTCTCATGCAGACATGGAGCACCATGTGAAAAGATTGGAAGAGCTCCTTCAGGAGCAGTGGGAATGCCTTTGCGAAGATGGTTCATCAGGGAAAATGTCTTCAGATCACCTGCCTCCACGTGTCCACACTATTCAAGAGCAGTTAACAACTTTAGTCACCCTTCTTGCTCTCTATGTGTTTCCTACTGGTGATGCCCCACAACCAGGTATGACTCTGCATTAAGCTTATCACTGGGGTACTCTCAAAATCAGGGGTGTCCAAACTTTGGGGTCCTGCAAAGTTTAGCTCCAACTCTAATTAAACACACACAAACCAGCTAATCAAGGTCTTACTAGGCATGCTAGACACTTCCAGGCAGGTGTGCTAAAGCAAGTTGGAGCTAAACTCTGCAGGACACCGGCCCTCCAGGAGCAAGTTTGTACACCCCTGCTCGAAGGGATCTTTAAGGCAAATGTCTCCAACCTTGCTTCTGGAGAGTTACCATCCTGCACACTTCATCTCCAACTCCATTTAAACACACCTGAACCAACTAATCAAGGTTCAGGGCTACTCGATAATTATAGTCAGTTGTGTTGCAGCAGGGTTCGAACTGAAGTCTGCAGCATGGTAACTCTCCAGGGGCATGGTTGGAGAGTCAGAAGACAAGCCATTCTACAATTGCTTCTTCTTTTACTGACAGTGTATGATGATAATGTGCATGATGGTCTTTTGTGGCTTTTCTGTGAATTGCAAGACTATAAAATGATAGAAACTCTTCCTGAAGTAGGAAAGAACTCCAAGACAGAACATTTGAAGACAATCAACATAAGAGACAGGTAAGACAAGGGCATTTTTTTTGTAAACACTACCCAGACAGCATCTGACTCTGTGCCAGATTCGTTTTCAACCGGCAAATCCGCGTTACAGTCACATCCGTTTCAGTGCTGTATCACAGTCCTAGACGGATCCGGCCCGTGTCTGGTTTCAGTGGGCACGGTCTACTATCGCAGAGCGGATCCGGGCCGAGTCTGGTACGGAGATGGCCCAGTGCTGGCCCAGATGAGCGGAAAACCAGATGCGTGCCGGTATTGGCCCGTTGTGCCAAAAGACACTGGCCCAAGTCCGTTTTGCGGATTTGCAGGAGTGTGGGCCAGAATCAGGCCGGATGAAATTTGCTGTCAGGGTACTAATGGTCTTGGAATAGAACAGGGGTATGCAAGTCCAGTCCGGTGTCCTGCAAAGTTTAGCTCCAACCCTGAAAAAACATAATCTGCTGTTGCCTTAGTAATCCTGAAGACATTTATTAGCTAGTTCAGGTGTGTTTGATTAGGGTTGGAGCTAAACTCTGCAGGACAGCAGCTTTCTAGAACCAAACTTGCCTACCCCTGGAATAGAATGTGTTTTTCTATAGTTCCTGGAGGGCCACATTATAGTCATACAAAGTGATTCAGACTAATCCACTAAAACAATGACTTTAGAATACTAATTGTATTGACCTTCAACATTTTGAAGTGGGAGCTCAGAGACAGCGGGAATAAGTACTGCTATTAAATTACAAGACCATGCAGAAGCGGATGTTGGCCTCAAGAAGAATACAACTGAAGAAGCAGGCCTATGGACCACTAAAGAAGAAGAACTATGGACCACATGGACTACAGATCTCAGCGTACAAACATTCACAAGTAAAAATGCAGAATTCAATCCAAAAGAAGATGCCATAGATGTAGAAACCACAAAACAAGAAAATCTGGACACGCATACAAGTCAGACGAGAGCTCCAGATGATCAAATAGAGGAAGAGAGGAAGGGTTGCAAATTTTTACGCATGGACCCAGATCAGAAATCCTCTGCAATGAAGGAAAACAGGTGAGATGAATTTATCTTTAGGTGATACAGCAATATGAGATGTAGTAGCTTTTATCTAAATTTTAAACATGTATGAAAACCACGTTTTTTTTTTGTTTTGTTTTTTCCCTTTCTTCAGGGAAGCTGTTGATAAAAATTTCATAGAGGCATGTTATTTCCTGAGAGACCACATGGATAAGGTGACAGAACCTGATGATGAAATGGTAATATTCAACTTCAACTAGTTTATATGTAATATTCCCAGCTTGCCTAATTTAGGCAGTAGTGTGTACTAGCTAATCAAAAAGTTACTGGTCCAATTTGTGTGGGGAAAGAGACCACTGAACCTAGAGCATGTTTTAATGCCAAAAGAGGGTTTGAGTAAACTTGGCCCTTAATCTCAAGTACCTCCAGGGAGATTATCCTTGTAATAAGTGTACTGTTAGTTGCTGTACTTTGGAGACAAGCACTTGCTAAATGACTATTGACTTCTTCTGCCAAGTTTGACTCTGCGAGAAAACGAGTTACCGCAGTACTATGCAGGGGGAACGGTTCTGTTGTTTTTATTGTCCTGTTAAGTGGTAACTCTACTATTGGTCTTCTTTGCTAATTTTCAGAGCCAGGCTCTCACTGTGGTGTTTCAGCAGTGGTTTCACGTCTCTGCTGAGGAGGGAGCATGTGCTGACACCGTTGCTTCGTATCTCAGTGAGATTAACTCACAAACACCTACCGTCCTTCAGTTCCTGGTCAACATGGCAGATGATAATGGGAATACCGCCTTGCATTATAGTGTGTCACATTGCAACTTCAGGATTGTTAAGCTCCTTTTAGACACAGGTCAGTGATAGTATACACTATTTTGTTATTTTTAACTGCTTGGGAAAGAAATATTTTAAAACGTAGACTTATTATAGAATCTTAAAACTTCATTATAGAATCTTTGATTTCTTTGAGGCTAATGAAAGCAAAATTCCAGTGGGGAAAAAAATCGCATTCACTGTTCTTGCTGTAATTGCAATCAATAGAGTGTTTTTATAACGTGTAAACAATGCCACTGAACTGGACGAAACGCATATTTTTCTGATTATTGTTGCTGAAAATGGTCAATTATTGTCATGTTTTCAGGCTGTACTAATCGGTCAGAATGGAAAAAAACATTTGGAGTACCATAGATGGCCAAAAGTTATAACAAATTAAGGAGAAGAGTGCAAAAAACTGTCTGAGGAACAAAAAGTGAACCAGGATTACCAGGGCAAGAATTTTGACAACATTCGTGTTTTTTTTTTTCTTATAATTTCCAGTCAGGCAGGTGAAATATTAGGCTAATATATTAATTAATACTGCTTGTACATATCTTTACCACCTATTACTTTTAGTTTGTCAAAATATTGCGCCCATTCCTACTTACTAAGTCTTTCTCTATATGATTTAGTAGCTTCCACATGCTTTTTCCCATGGTTTAGAGCTTAAATAAGCACAACAATGTATTCAGTAATACATTAACCATGCATCCATATGATGAATGTGATTTCACCAAGTACAACATGTTCCTGCATCAACATCCTTGTTGATCATGGAACAACATTCCATTCAACCGATCAGAATTGAGGGATAACTTTCAGGAAATATCAGTTTCAGGCTTTTGATCAGGATTAGGTGCTTCTACACACTTGTTAATCAGCTATCATTTCCCTCTGATTTTTAGGTTAGGTTTAGGTTTAGTTCTATATTTTTGGAAAATAATCAGTGTTGCCAAGTCTGCGGTTTTGCTGCGGAATTGGGCTACTTTAACACTGTTGCCGCGGGTTGTTTTTGATGTCCGCTGGTTGAATCGACCACAATAACGTCTTATTTTAGCCCCTGAAATGCTAATTTACTAGGGGAACCTGACAAAAAAAACACGTATTTTATCCCCCAAAACACGATTGGGCTAGTTTTCGGCTAGTTTTGAGTAACAGTTGGGCTGGTTTTGTTGTGAAAACCTGGCAACCATGAAAATAATGTTGATTCAGGATCAACAAATATGTCTTACTTGGCAAAATCACAGCGACCATAATTTTTTTAAAAAGTTGGTTGCTAACAAGTGGCTTAATAGAGCTATAGAAGTACTCAAATTTTCCACTTCATCTTGGACAATGGATTATTTGTGTCTTTTTATGCTTTGCATGTAGCATGGTTAGTTTAGCAACATGCTAACATCAAACTCTTAATAAATCAATCATCAGTTGTGTCTCTTTTGTGCTTCTGGAGTACTGCTATATTTTTAGTGTGGTGCACATGTTGCTGCCTATGTAGAGCATTCCAAATCTGTCACTTGTGGAGTTCCATTTAATTTTGGATGCTGCCTTAGAAGGTGGTAGACAGGATGGCAGCTCACAAGGGCTTGAAACAGAGCTAATTGTCCAAATACAGCTTTCACCTTGAGGTTGCCCTGCTTCCAGCTTAAATTTTTTAGCATCCATTACAAATAAAATTTTCATTACATTACAAAAAGTGCCAATATTAACATATTTAGATATTTAAAGGACACTTCCTGTGCTTTCTTCCTCTTAACCTTAGGTGTATGTGAAGTGGACCTGAGAAACAAGTCTGGCTACACAGCAGTCATGCTGGCCTCCTTGACAGCTGTAGAATCACCAGGGGACATGAAAGTGGTCCAGCAGCTGATGGAGCTTGGTGACGTCAACGCTTGTGTTGGCCAGGTGATGAGTGGCATCAGCCAGTTGGCACAGTGTACACTTTCTATCAAAATGATTTGTTTGAAATGGACTGCTTATTTGCATAAGATTTGGCATGTTCTGTAATGTCTGAGAAGATGAATGTGTTTGCTTCTGTTGTAAATAAATGTGTCTTTAGGTGGGACAAACGGCTCTTCACTTGGCAGTAAGACATGGACGTGTCCCAATGGTGCGTCTCCTGCTAGAACAGGGAGCGGATCCTAATGCCCAGGATCACGCGGGAACCACTCCACTGATCAGCGCCTGTGATCGGGGACACGTCAACATTGTGCAAATTTTGTTAGAAGAAGCAAACTGCGATGTCAATTTGAAAGACAAGGTAATTTCCTGTGAATGTTTGTCCAAAGCTTAAAGGGAACCCTGGTATGGCTTTTATAAAACGATGTGGATTTTTTAAAATAGTGTAAATCTTTCAAGGGTTTTCTGCTACATTTCAGTAAGAGCCATCCAGTGCTGCCAACTCTCACGCATTGAGCGTGAGACTTACGCAATTGACACTTTTCTCATGCTCTCACGCCACAAATCCATTTTCTTACACAGTTAAATGGACCCTCAGTTAAAACTGTAGAAATAAGATATTGTCAAAACAGATTTGTTAAAGACTCCAGTGTGTATTTGTGTTTGCACTTTAGAAATTGCCAAAAGATTCTATTTACCACGTTTTCGTAGATGGCAAAATTGAAATGTATTAAACATACTTAATAAAAACAAAAAATATATGCCAATATTTTCTGTAAAAGAAGTAAATTAGCCAATTTTTTTTTTTTAAATGAAGGATTGCAGAAATGAGTACACCCTAGATTTAATTCAGCAAAAGTATAATATTCCAGTACTTAGTATGTCCCCAGAACTTTAAGTATACTGCTCTGACCTTTCTTGGCACTGAGTGTACAAGTTCATGACAAAATGCCACATCTGTCCTGTTTAACTCCTGGAGAATGACCTCTTAAATGCCCTGGCCTTTAATGGAAAGTGTTGCTCAGCTTGTCTCTACAGAATCCTCCACAGCTGCTCAAAAGTCTTAAGACTGAGTGAAATACATGTCCACTGAAGGATTTTCACTTTGGGAGATTGTATATCTTCATTGTCATGTTGAAAAATGCCTAACAATGCAGGGAATGAGGAGAAGTTGGCATCTTTGTTTCAAGTTTTTGTATTACATCACACAGTGGTGTGAGAATTGATGCCTGCATTGATAAAGCACAACTCCCTCACATCTTCAGCACCCATAAATCCATATATAATAGCTTTACTACCACTGAACGTCACTGTGGGAAGCAGGCACTTCTCACTGTACTCCTCCTTTAGCAACACCAGAACATTTTGGATGCTGTTAGATCTAAAATTATTGACTTGGTCTCATGAGACCAAAGCATGGCCTCCCAGAAGTCTATAGTTTGTAAATATGGGCCTTGGAAGAGGTTAAATGAATTTATTGTGCTTTGGCTGCAGTAGGTAATTTGAGTGGTGACAACAGCCATGCATGTCACTTCTGCAGGCTGCGTCATACTGTGTAAGATAAAGTGTCACTCTTTTCATAACTTTTGCCGGCTCTGAGACACTTGGCATGGTATTTATCCTACTTTATTATTTTTTTTTAAGCAAAAATTGACTCATCACTAAATGAAAACCTAAAGTGAAGACCTGATTATTTCAGAAGCCTTTCACAAGTGCATTGTTTTTGAATATTGGTGTTACTTCTGCTATATTTTCACACTTAAAACAATAATTTGGTATTCGTCTTGTTCCATTGTCCTCTTTTATGCTAAGAAATAAGTCACCTGGCAGTTGGTTCCATTGTTGCCAATCATAAAGTCTGAGAATGATTCAGTAGATTATATAACACCTTTAATTGTCAGGAAATTACTTGTCTTTAAAAGTTTTGGTTCAGTATACATAACTGTAGATTAAAAATAGCCTTAAACCTACATTTTTGTTTGTTTGTTTGTTTGTTTTGTTTTATTTAGTAACTTTCAGGAGGGTGTATTCATTTTTGCAACACAACATTTTATCACTTTGATAAGAAAATCTTATTTTCCTAAATAATTTTGACATTCTTCTTTGGTAATTAATCAAGATGGCTTTGTTGGAACATTATATCTCCAAAGAACCCTAAAATGTCTTTTAAGTAAAGAGTAATTGGTGAATTTGTTAAGTTTTAGAGGGGATGAATTCACTCAACTCTAAACGTTGTGTTTTTCCCTGTACGCTTTCCAGTCCTCTCACTGTAAATCACCCTCACTGGAAATTTGTGAGATGAAATGAAGTGACACCTTTTCAGTGAATATCAAGGAAGGGCTATTTGCCACTTCTAGGTTACATATAATCAGTTTAAAATTTGAATAAAAGTTTTGCTTATCGTCCTTCTAACGGCCATGTAGGCTACTCTGTACAAACAGCAAATTTGCAAATAAATCCCACATGAATGGATGATTAATTTGAGAATTTGAGAAAAATATAATTTCTCAGAACAGATGTTCAAGCAATACAGACTTTTAATAGAGAGATATTAGAATTTTCGTGTCAGAGTATTTTTTTAAATATAGTTGCAATTTTTTATAAAAATAGAATGACTAAATTTTGCAATTCTTTCACTACATTGCTATTCTTGCTGTGGTAAAAAGTTAATAGTTTTGCATCACTGCAACAGTTATTTTACATTTTACGATATTTTACGATAAAAGCACAGTATGATTATTATCAGCCAAAACTCCAAAACAGCCAAAACACAGTTTCATGACCAGAAAAAAATGTTGTTTGCATCATGATTAAAATTACAGATGTGGTAAAAAAGCTTTAGGCCTTGCTTACAAGTGTAGAAATTAGGAAAAAAGTATTCTCTACTGTAGAATAAGGTAAAAAAACAAAACAAAACTGTCAAATACTAGTTTTCATTTATTTTACAGAATTGTTTTCCAGTATTACTGTCATAGGAATAATCATCTAAAATTATTATTATTATTATTATTATTATTATTATTATTATTATTATATTCTAATTTGTTTGGTTTACAAATTCAGTGTTCAGTGTGCGTGTAATTTAGACGCTATATCACAACTAAAAAGAGGATTGGATGCCCTTTAAACCTCAAGAACAAGTCAATTCACTAGCTTTTTCATTATATTAAGCCATACAAGTCTTAATACCTTCCTTTCCCTTTAAAATAGAACAAAAACACCTAACCATTGCACTATAACAAAAATACAATAAAATTTTGTTTTCCTATTTTTTTTTTAAACTATCCAGAATGGCTTGACCTCCATTGTACAAGAATAACAAACACTTTCTTTTTTAAGTAACTGAGATCTAAGTCAATATGAGTATCATTATGTATTACTCAGCTGTCCCTAAAAGCTGCATTTGTCCATCTTTAATATTTTCGTCGTAAAAAAACATGCAACTTTATGGGAGAAAGACAACAGCACTCCAAGAGTAAGTTTTGCATGGGTTAAAGGGCAACAGTGAGCGTTTCTGCTTGGAAGTTGACCTATAAAAAAGTGCCACCTGCTGGACACTGTCCTGTCTGAACTCTGGAAATGGTCAGTTCATGTTAGCATGATATCAGCCTCATACTCTGAAACAGAAACTGACAGCCACCAGTGTACAAATAATGCTTACAAAGGGTTGGTCTAATCATTTTGCGTGTCAGAGAAATCCTTGCTTGGCAGCTGAAATAATCCTACATAGAGGTGGCTCGGTTCTATATGAGAGAATGAGAAAGAAAAAGTAAGCGAGAGAATGTGGAGGCATGTAAGACAAAATGAGAGCTGTCAAGTCTGCTCCCCCACAGCTAAAACTAGAGCGTTAGTCAGGTCACATCTGCGTCACATTACAACTGACGAGCTGCTCTGAGAACTAATAAATCCTCTGAAACACAGAGCAGGTGCTGTAGAGACTTCCTGCAATCTTTCAGACAGAAGCTTCCTGTTTAATACCACCTGTCTGATTCGCACATATAAGGGGAATGATGAATAATTATTAGTGACAGTAATATTTGTGTTTGTGTGTGGTTGCGCATATATGTATATGGGCCATTCTACAGAAATGGGACACAAAAGTGTTGTCTCACAACCAAAAAACATTTAAAAAGTGTTTAAGTGTTCAAATCTTAGATGTTTATTAAGATCCTTTTATTATCTATTGAAGCCCTCATTAATATTTAAATATTTAAAATATCAGTAAGCTTTCTATATATATATATATATATATATATATATATATATATATATATAATTATTTAGTGGGTACTTGCAATTAGGAGGTGGCTGTCCCGAACATTAAACCTAAATTTCAACTCATTAAAATAATATACAAATAATTAAAAAAATATTTTTTTATTATTTTTATTATTTATTCTATAATATTTTATTATTATTTAAAAAATATATATTATATTATCTTTGTAAATTATACAACTTTATGTAAAAAAATGCGTCCCGCATTTTCATGTCACTACCAAAACAGTGTATGTTTTAGTCCACTGACTGATTTGAACTACACTCCTACATTTATGATCAGGAAACATTTATGTGTCCCTCTCTCTCATAGCTACATGGTGAGTAGATAGGCCCCATCATTTTGAGGTAAATGTGTTCAAAAGTAACAAAAATTGTATTTGGTACCATAACAGTCACGACTGAAACGTCATCATTGTTTTTGCAGTACCAAAAGGGAACACATAATCCTTTATTTGGGGAGAAATAAACAAAATTTTAGTACAGTTATGCAAATGTGTAGTATTTTAGTATGTTTTAGTAGTGTTTTAGTATGCAAGTTAAAGTTCTGTAATGTAATTGTGGTCGTTACTAAAACATTACTGTCACTAGTGAAAATGTGCAGTCACTACCGAAACATGATGTTTTGTCAAAAGTAAAGGATAATTTTTGGTTCAGTGAATATTCAAACTAATGAATCTTTAAGTTTAAAATCAGTATGATCAACTTTTTGCCTTTTACAAAGCAAAAATGTAATTTAAAAGACAACTAATTTTTTATAAATCATACTTGAAATATTGTTGAAATTGTAATTGTTATTAATTCACCTTTAATACATTTTCACACATACTTGGGAAGGAAGATCTAAGGAAGAACTAAATCTTAATAGGTCAGTATAACCCTTCTTATTAAAGATATATTACTGTGTTTTGGTAGTGACACATTTAGGGAGAGGACAAATATTCCAAAACTTTCTGAAATACAATATGAGAATTAACTACACAATTATTAGAAATGTGTACCTTGGCTATTATACAATTTGCATGCATACAAAATTTGTGGAAAAATCGAAATGTTCACTTTGCTAGTCACCTTACAAAATATCACCTTATCTGATTTATTCTCAGAATTGAAAGTGACCACATAAGAATTGAAAATGTCAGATTCACTGTCAATGGAGAAAAACAAAAACTTATTTGAGCCACATTTAACATTGATGTGAATGTAATCCTTCACTAGCCTTGTGGCACAATGATAAAGACAGACTATATCCACATGCTGTTTAGATCTTTGTAGATGTCATGTAATTTATCATATTCATACATCTCTGTTTTGTCTCTAGGGTGGTCGCAGTGCGTTATCTCTGGCGACACAGGCCTCTCACACAGAGATAGCAGACCTTCTGAAAGCCCGCACAGAAACCAAGAACGCAGACAAATGCAAGGTATCTTAGAACGGAGATTGAGACATTTTAGTCATTTATACTTCAATACTCATTCATGTACAGTTACTGCTAAAAAGAAAATCAGCAATAAAATGTCAATATTATAAAGTCAAGAAGACAGCAATTTGCTAATGTAAAGCTTGTCAATGTAAATATATAACTGTCGCAAAACTGACAATAACAGTAAAAAGTGCATCTTTCCCCACACAATGTTTTGTAACCAACCCAGTTTCATTCTTATGTCAATAAATTAAACTATTCTAGAAAACTAGTCCAGATAAATCCTTTGAGTGGTTGACTGTTTATTTTAAGACGAACACAATCTGCATATCCACCAAATGCCTCAAATCTTCTGACATCTTCAAAGCAGCATGATTTTTTTCTTATCTAGTGGATTCATTTTAGCACAGTAAATCATCTGAAAAGAATCCTTTAACATGGACATCTAAATATACATAAAGTCACTGTGGAAAAGGTAAACATACTAGTGGGCAAAAGCTGTTAATATTAAGTGTTATAAACAACCCAGGGCATCCTGATGTATATTTCATGCTACAGTGGGATTATTAAAAAACAATTTTTTGAAGCGACACGATTCCTGAGGCGATCCAACCAGAGAGTGTAATACAGGAAAGAAGTAACATAATGAGTTTTAAAAGAATCTTCTACCTGAACAGCCTCAACAAATGGGTCACACTTGCAAATAAATATCAACCAGAATATGTGATCTGCATTAAAGGACCTATTATGCCCCCTTTTTACAAGATGTAATGTAAGTCTCAGGTGTCCCCAAAATGTGCCTGTGAAGTTTCAACTCAAAATACCCCACAGATGATTTATTATATCTATTTTGAGTGGAAGCAGAAACATGCTGTTTTCGTGCATGTCTCTTTAAATGCAAATGAGCTGCTGCTCCTCGCCTCCTTTTCCGGAATAGAGCTGTGCCTTTACAACTGTACCTCAGACACATCTGTTTGGTTTGATTATCATGTCTATTGCACTTTCTATGCATTTTCACATGACGTGAGTACTAAAAACTAAGTTCTCTTTCATGTCTTATTGCGCTTAAACTGTCAAATACACACAAATACATGTTAAAAACACACATGAGTTACAAAAACAGTCAGTTATGTCTGTGAATGTAAACAGATGGGAAAGGAATCACATGTTTATATTAGATCTGTGTGGCAGCAGCGTAACATACAGTAAATAAATCAATAAATCTCTTGTCTCCTCTGAGGCTGGGACTCTAAATAGTGTTCTGTGCAGACAATGACAGAACAGTTAGCTGGTGGTAGACCGTTGTTGTTTGCAAAAATAAAATGGCGGCACTTTGGATGGAAACGTGCAGATTAAGGGGCGGTAATATTATAATAAGATCCAAAATCTGACACACTTGTTACTGGGTTGTCCTTTTTCAGGTTTTCTGGGTTGGTAGATGCACTGGGGACCTGATTATAACATGAAAAATGTCTGATTTTCATGATATGTCACCTTTAAAACTTTAATGTTATGTACCAAAAAAAAAACAAACATTTAAAATATTTAAGTTAAAAAAACACCAAAAGGCAGCAGATTTGTAATTGATTTTTATATCAATCTATAGAGAGACATATAAAGAGAAACATTTGAAATACAATGAGACCATTATGCCACAATAAAGTTTATGCAGTGAGAGATCAGACAGAATGAAATCAGTGTTGGTAAAAATCACAAAACAAGGCACGAAAACAGAAAAACAAGTTTTGTATTTGCAAAATATAGTTCAATAACAATGTAATTTAATTAAACTACACAAAATATTCTATATTAAAGCTTAAAATGTAAAAAATAAAGATTGAAATCAATTCAAAAAGTAAAAAAATACCAACAGCAAAAATGAATAATACCAACAGCACAGAAACACTTTGGCAGAATATATTATTTTACCGTCAGAAAACAATGATAATATATTCCAAATAAATTAATTCATAGGCAATACTGTTATCTAAAATCTTATGTACATTTTTTACAAAGGTGTATCAAAAGTATTTGTATGAAAACATATTTACACTTCGCATTCCATAATCACATTACTCACTTAACTTTCACTCCACAAATACATGCATTCTATTAAATGCACATATTAACATCCACGCACATCCGCGCACACACACAGGATATTTAATGCTCCTCTCTTATGAGGGAGTCTTTATCTGAAATCCTAGAGCGATGCTCTTTAATATTAATGAGGTAACATCTGATCGCAGAATCTGTGAATGAACAGCTGGTCCTTCTGACCACCCTAATGAGAAAAAAAAAACTCTCCTTTTGTCTCACAATTTATTCAAAGGATAGGACACCCAAGACACCCTCATAATATGAAGTGTAAGGGAAAAAAGCCTCAGCAAGTGAATCTCACAAAAACTTTCGAGAACACATTTAGGTCATATTTCATCCCAAAATCAAAAGAAAGAAATGACAAAATATATTTTTGCATTTAGACTTTTGCAAAGACTGCATTTAGGACCATTAAGATTTGTTGTATTGTAAAATGTAAAAACATTTGGCCCTTTTTTTTTTTTTTTTTTACCATGGAAGCAATGCCATTTGTTTACTTAGTAATATTTAAAATGTAATTATTTAAATGTATTAAAAAATACATTTCTTGTTTATACATTATTTATCAACCTGTTCTTATGACGAAACGGAACTTTTCGCAAGACGCAAAATACATACCGCCATGTACGTTTTGTGACATATTCGATGTGAAATTGTCCACTTGAGTGGTGCTAAAAGAGTATTAGTTCCCCCTCAGTCGTTCTCTACGACGTTACGTCAATGACGTTATATTGGGGATCGGCTACGAGACCCTATCACCTCTGAGCTAAAGAGAAAAAGCCAATGACAATTGGCGAGTGGAATTTGCATGCCGCGCCACTCCCCCGGACATACGGGTATATAAGATGGCGGCGTGCATCCACTCATTCAGATTTCTGCTTCGGAGCCTCGCCTGTTCGAGCTGCTAAGAAGAGAAGAAAAACGACGGAGAGAACGCTTCACTGTTCCTGCTCCTACCCTGCTCGATCGTGTTACCGGCGCTGCCGGCATCTGTGCTGTACCAGCGATCTTCTGTGCTTTCCCTGGGGCACGCCGATCTAAAAGAGCAAATTTCTTACACGGTCGTTGATAGCGTCTTCCGAGATGACTGTCCGACCGTGTGCTTCTGGATGTGGTGGCTTTTTGTCCTCCAATGACGGCCACGAACGCTGCCTCTCGTGCCTGGGCCGAGAACACGCTGAGGCGGCGTTTGTGGATGGTTCATGTGCTCATTGCGAGCGCATGACCATGGCCACGCTGAGATCGCGCCTCTCGTTCGCGAGATGGCGCCCCTCATCCTCTACCCCTTCCAGTTCGGCGGGCCGTCCTGGCTCCTCGGCTGCATTGGTTAGAGGTGAGGGTGATCTGAGGGTGACAGTCCCGAATCTTCCGTCGGGTTTAAAACCCCCGCGGAAGTCCGGTCCCTCAAAGCGTGGTTCCGTGGAGATGCCAAAACTCAGCACTCGCTCGTCCGAAAACGAGCCTAGTGTTACTTTTGGCGCTCCCGAGGAGGATAGGATGTCAATCACAGCATCAGAGGGGGGGCTTATGCCGGCTGAGGCGGAAACTTCCACTGAGCAGCCCCCCGCCGCGGTGGCTGCTCAATCGGAGGCGGACGCCGAACTGGCAGCCATGCTCCATCGGGCAGCCGTGAGCATCGGCCTGGAGGTGTCGAAGGCACCTTCACCCGAGCGCTCGCGGCTTGACGATTGGTATCTGGGTGCGCGTAGTGACGTTCAACCTCGCTCCGCCCCAGTACCTTTCTTTCCCGAGGTGCATGAGGAGCTCACTAAGACGTGGAAGGCCCCTTATTCGGCTCGTACACGTCAGGGCTCCTCCCTCCTCACTACCCTCGATGGCGGGGCAGCCAGGGGGTACGTGGATGTCCCCCAGGTGGAGCGTGCGGTTGCGGTGCACCTGTGCCCGCAAAACGCCGCCACCTGGCGGGATCGTCCGCGTCTCCCGTCCAAGGCGTGTAAGCTTTCGTCGGCTCTCGTCGCGAAGGCTTACAATGCCGCGGGCCAGGCTGCCTCTGCCTTGCATGCGATGGCCACCCTGCAAGTATATCAGGCCAAAGCACTGAAAGAACTGCACGAGGGTAGTTCTGACCGCAGGTTGATGCAGGAGCTGCGCTCGGCTACCGACTTCGCCCTACGGGCGACCAAGGTAACAGCGCGGTCCCTCGGTCAGGTGATGTCTACCATGGTAGTCCAGGAGCGCCATCTCTGGCTGAACCTGGCGCAGATGGCTGACGTCGACAAAGCTCGCTTTCTCGACGCACCCGTCTCCCAGGTCGGCCTCTTCGGCGACACTGTCGAGGACTTCGCCCAGCAGTTCTCGGCAGTCCAGAAGCAGTCGGAGGCCATAAGCCACATCTTGCCTCGACGGGGTTCCACCAAGCCGTCGAGTGCCAAGCCTCCGGCTGCTCGTCGCCGAGGGCGCCCCCCTGCGGCTGCGGCTTCTGCTCCGCCCCCTGCACCATCGGCTGAGGCGAGATCGCCTCAGCCTGGGCGTAGAGCCACCCGCAGGAAGGCGGCGCAGCCCGTCCCTCAGCGGCCCGCCAAGACCACCCGCAAGACCGCGAAGCGGCCCTGACACGGGCAACCCAGAGATGAGGACGTTTGCTCTTCGGGGGACAACGACATCAGTCCCCCCAGCCCCGGGGGAGGGCCGGGGCCGGAAGCCATCGCTGCTGCCACTGACCCCCGGGTCAGTGGTACCCACATATTCACAAAAAGAGCAATTTCCTTCATCTCTGGGCCCAGTGCCCCGAGTCTCGTTCCTGAGCGACGCCCTGCCTCCTCGGACTCGGACTCGGAGCCTGAATTCGCCAGCGCGGGAACCCGGGAAGGTAAGAGCTGCCCCGTGCAGCACCACTCTCCTCCAGAACGCCCCGCCTTCTGGGTTGAGTCCCCTTCCCCTTCCCCCCCCCCGGCTGCCCCACCTCTGGCACGCCAGTTACTGTTCCCCTGGTCCCACTGGCACGCAGGCTGGGAGCCTGGTTAGCGCTCCCCAGCCCGTCCCCTTGGTTGATCCGAACAGTGCGGCTCGGCTACGCGATTCAGTTCGTGAGGCGACCGCCCAAGTTCAGAGGCATCCGTTCCACCTCTGTCCACTCGGACACCCATGCCTCTGTTCTTCGGGCGGAGATTGCGGTCCTCCTGGCGAAGGACGCGATCGAGCCTGTCCCTCCAGCCGAGATGAAATCGGGGTTCTACAGCCCTTATTTCATCGTGCCCAAGAAAGGAGGTGGGTTGCGACCGATCCTGGACCTTCGAGTGCTGAACCGGTCCCTTCACAGGCTACCGTTCAAGATGCTTACCTCGAAGCGCATACTGTCATGCGTACGACACCAGGATTGGTTTGCAGCCATCGACCTGAAGGACGCGTACTTTCATGTCTCGATTTTACCTCGACACAGACCGTTTCTTCGGTTTGCTTTCGAGGGTCGGGCGTATCAGTACAAAGTCCTCCCCTTTGGCCTGTCCCTGTCTCCCCGCGTCTTTACCAAGGTCGCGGAAGGTGCCCTATCTCCCCTATGGCGGAAGGGCATCCGAATCCTCAACTATCTCGACGACTGGCTCATTCTGGCTCACTCGCGAGATCTGTTGTGCGAACACAGGGACCTGGTGTTACAGCACCTCAGCCATTTGGGGCTTCGGGTCAACTGGGAGAAGAGCAAGCTCTCCCCCGTGCAGAGCATCTCTTTTCTCGGTATGGAGTTGGACTCGGTCTCCATGACAGCACGCCTCACCAACGAGCGCGTCCAGTCGGTGCTGAATTGTCTGAAACTCTTCAGGCACAAGACGGCGGTCCCTCTCAAAACTTTCCAGAGGCTCCTGGGGCATATGACAGCCGCAGCCGCAGTTACGCCGCTCGGGCTGCTTCATATGAGACCGCTTCAGCGCTGGCTACACGACCGAGTCCCGAGATGGACATGGCACCGCGGCACGTTCCGGGTCGGCGTTACCCCGGAGTGTCGCCGCCTCTTCAGCCCTTGGTCAGACCCTGTTTTCCTACGGGCCGGCGTGCCCTTGGGACAGGTGTCGAGGCATGTTGTAGTCAACACAGATGCCTCCTCGACGGGCTGGGGTGCCGTGTGCAACGGGCAGACAGCCTCGGGCTCCTGGACAGGACCTCGACTGCAGTGGCACATCAATTGCCTCGAGCTGCTAGCCGTGTTTCTGGCGCTCCGGCGGTTTCTGCCGCTGCTGCGCCACAAGCACGTGCTTGTCCGCACGGACAACACAGCGACTGTAGCGTACATCAACCGTCAGGGTGGTCTGCGCTCCCGTCGCCTGTCGCAGCTCGCCCGCCATCTCCTCCTCTGGAGTCACACGCGGCTCAAATCGCTGCGGGCCGTTCATATTCCAGGAGAACTGAATCGTGCAGCCGATGTGCTCTCACGACAGCTTACTCTCCCTGGAGAATGGCGACTCCATCCCCAGACGGTCCAGCTCATCTGGAGTCGATTCGGGGAAGCTCAGGTAGACCTGTTCGCCTCCCCAGAATCCTCCCACTGCCAGCTCTTTTTCTCCCTGACTCAGGCCCCCCTCGGCAGGGACGCTCTGGCACACAGCTGGCCGCGGGGCCTCCTCAAGTACGCCTTCCCCCCAGTGAGCCTCCTTGCACAGACCCTGTGCAAGATCAGGGAGGACGAGGAGCAGGTCCTGCTGGTTGCGCCGTTCTGGCCCACCCGGACCTGGTTCGCCGACCTCATGCTCCTCGCGACAGTCCCTCCCTGGAAGATTCCCCTGAGGAAGGACCTTCTTTCTCAGGGGGGCGGCACGATTTGGCACCCGCGTCCCGATCTATGGAACCTGCACGTGTGGCTTCTGGACGGGACACGGAAGACCTCGCCGGTCTCCCCCAGGCCGTGATAGACACTATCACTCAGGCTAGAGCCCCCTCTACCAGGCAGGCCTACGCCCTGAGGTGGGGTCTCTTCGTTGATTGGTGTTCCTCTCGCCGAGAGGACCCCCGGAAGTGCTCGGTCGGAGTGGTGCTTTCCTTCCTGCAAGAGAAGTTGGAAGGGAGACTGTCCCCTTCCACTCTGAAAGTGTATGTCGCAGCCATTGCGGCATACCACGATGCAGTAGATGGGTCATCTCTGGGAAAGCATCACCTGATCATCAGGTTCCTTCGAGGTGCGAGAAGGATTAACCCTCCTAGACCGCACCTCGTACCCTCTTGGGATCTCTCCGTGGTCCTTCAGGGCCTTCGGGGAGCTCCCTTCGAGCCGCTCAGTTCAGTCGAGCTGAAGTTCTTGTCACTCAAGACTTCACTCCTGACTGCGCTGGCCTCCATCAAGAGGGTAGGGGACCTGCATGCATTTTCGGTCAACGAAGCGTGCTTAGAGTTCGGGCCAGGTTACTCTCACGTCATCCTGAGACCCCGGCCCGGCTATGTGCCCAAGGTTCCCACCACTCCCTTCCGAGATCAGGTGGTGAACCTGCAAGCTCTGCCCCAGGAGGAGGCAGACCCGGCCTTGGAGTTGCTGTGTCCCGTCCGTGCCCTGCACGTCTACGTGGACCGCACCCGGAGCTTCAGACGCTCCGAGCAGCTCTTTGTCTGCTTCGGGGGACAGCAGAAGGGGAATGCTGTCTCCAAACAGAGGTTGGCCCACTGGGTAGCTGATGCCATCACCTTGGCGTACGAAGCCCAAGGTGAGCCGTGCCCCCTGGGAGTGAGAGCCCACTCCACCCGGAGTGTGGCCTCCTCCTATGCGCTGGCGCACGGCGCCTCTCTAGCAGACATCTGTAGAGCTGCGGGCTGGGCGACACCCAATACCTTTGCGCGGTTCTACAACCTCCGCGTTGAGCCAGTATCCTCCCGTGTGTTGGGTAACATCAGGTAATTTGCGGGAGGACGGCTCAGGTGTCGGCTTGCTGCGCCACTCCTCTCGGATCCGTGCGCTATTTTCCCAGTTGTTCCCAAGGTTGAACTCTGGGTCCTCCATGCCCCGCAGTACTGGACTAGACGGAGTAGTCCATACTGTGCTCCGGAGCGGGGCCTCCTTCACCCCCCTCCGGTTGTGGCATCATGTCTCAGTATCTCCACGGAACCTTCCGTGTTTCCCCAGTCTAGATTAGACTTACTTCTAAAGCTTCCACATGACTTAACCGTCATTGTGCTCCGCCCCCCAACGGCTGCTTCAAAACTTGGCACCCCTGGTGGGCCACCACGTGGTCTACAGGGCGTTGGGACGGTTACGCATTGAGCCCTTTGTTCCGACACGCTTGCCTGCCGGCATTGGGTCTCAGCTGCGTAACGCAGTTCAGGATTGTGGCGTTTTCCAGAGGTCCCCAATATAACGTCATTGACGTAACGTCGTAGAGAACGACTGAGGGGGAACGTCTCGGTTACGAAGGTAACCCTCGTTCCCCGAAGGAGGGAACGGAGACGTTACGTCCTCCTGCCACAATCCTGGACTGCGCTGAAGCCGGGTTGCGGCTCGGCTCCTCAGCAAATCTGAATGAGTGGATGCACGCCGCCATCTTATATACCCGTATGTCCGGGGGAGTGGCGCGGCATGCAAATTCCACTCGCCAATTGTCATTGGCTTTTTCTCTTTAGCTCAGAGGTGATAGGGTCTCGTAGCCGATCCCCAATATAACGTCATTGACGTAACGTCTCCGTTCCCTCCTTCGGGGAACGAGGGTTACCTTCGTAACCGAGACGTTTTTTCTCCACTGGAACGTTTTATGTGTTGATTTTGTATGTGTCACTGCAGTTCTGCAGTTCAGTACAAAAACGATTACAACTGCTTGCTGTTTTACCGCCTCTAGTGTTCATTTGATCAAATAAATGCAGCTTTGGTGACAAAACTTCTTTTAAAATCATTAAAAAATCATTTGAACAGTAGTGTGTGTATATATATACAGTAAATATTTCCCCATTTCAAAAGGCATTTCTATGTGCAAAATATGTCTTTCTTGCAGTGTTCGAATTGTGTCAAAGCTCTTGGGGGGTTTAAAATAAATAAAACCTTATATAAATATGATTCATATTTTTGTCTTGTACTTGTTATCATTGAGAAAACCTAAATCTAAGATAAAACCTTAGAAACAATCACTAAGCAAAGAAGAATTGAATATTTAGCCAAGAAAATTAATATTTTCAAACAAGTTTAAAGTGATTTTTTTACCATTATAAAGCCATTCTTTTTTTCTGAAAGTGTGCATTATCTTTTGCAAAGTCACTAGATAAAGTCACTTAGAATAAAAAGACATTTTAGGCTGTTAACACACAAATAAAATCGTTATCAACAAAATGAATCTTTTCAGTGCAGAAAAAACACAGATGCTGCATCTGAATTGGCATTTAGATGTATTTACCCACAGTTTAATGCAGGACATGAACGCATTTAACTTGCAGATACAAATGCATAAGTAATGTTTTGATATTTTACCCTAAAACATTGAATGTTGATATTTGAAATTATAAAAAAAAAAAAATGAAAAGGTACTTTAAATGTGAAATTATCAAGTCATCGTTAATAAGTGAGTCACTGCGAACTGAATCATTTAAACGGTTGATTCATTCAGGAACAAAACCCCGTCATGTTGTTTAGAGATGCAAAACAGTGCTGTGGCTGTGTATGGAACCATTTTTGTTAACAAAATAGAGCAAAAATAGCCAATATGGTGTCTAAAACATAAGCCTCTTAATATGAACTTCTAGTTTATTGTTGTATAAAATCAATTTCACATATGTGATTTTTTTCTACATGCGATATTGATTAACTATATGAAATAATATAAATATACATTTTCTGCCCCCATATCCTTAATTTTCTTTAAATTACTTTTATTACACTGAATCACGCAGTAAAAGAAGACACTCTAAATGAGCAGTGTTTAAGCACCCATAACTCCTCTTATAATCAATGAAGCTGTCCATACACTGTAGATAATAAATTAATCTTTTACTTACATAATTCGTACATCTGCACTGTTGCTTATGATGAGGGAGTTTGCAAGTTTCAGTCTTAATAAAACTCTGTGTTTCAGCAATGACTGTTCTGGACACTACTGTTTAGAATTCAGTGGCCAATCAGAGGCGTCCAGAACAGTCAATGACTGTTACTTTTTACGCTGTAAAAAGTAAAAATAAAATATGATTTAACATGAGCAGGTCTAAATTCAATACAGCAATTGAATCTTTTCATTTAATTTTCATTTTCACTAGTTTCATGTTTGAATTATTATACTTTAAAAAAAAACAGTATTTTGTTGGGGTGTTATATGGGGTCCCTTAATGCTTATGGGAGGTCCGGGACCCCCCCTCAATTCGAACACTGCTTTCTTGTCATTTTGGGGTGAAATGATGACTTGGACAACAATGCTAGTATCCCAGCATTTGCTGACAATGCAGCTCTCTAAACAACCTGTCTCTTGCCAAAGCCACTCTTTATGCATCACATCTTAGATCGACCTACATAATGTCATTGCATGCAAAATGCATTTTATGTTTTCATCACAGACATTACCTATTCCAATCATCACTGCTAACTGAAACCCTTCACCGCTCACGCTCTCCACACCATCTCCCTGAGACAAAACGAAACATTCCCACAGCACATGACAAAAGAATGCAGAGGTACCCCATGTTAAAAACAAGCGCACAAATAAATGTCCAGCATTTGGAATGTACTGTATGGCCTTTCAGAGCGTCTTTAAAGGTCGATACGTCTATTACAGTGAGGCATGAGCGCTAAATCTGCTGAGCAGGCCGTCTGCACATATGCCAGTCCAAGACACTTTTCCCCCAATGTTAACGTGATTCTAATGCATTTAGACGTTAACATAGTGCTTATGTAACCTTTAGCTCAGCGCCTGTAGCTATGCTAGACCCTTGGGGCGACTATCAGCTTATGTTCTCCCCGTTTCTCCGCTCAGGAGATAAACAACAGCATGAAAGTGAATGTACTGTAAGTGGGCGGCACAGCAAACCTTTTCAGCATGCAACGACTCCAATAACAAACAGACGTGTGAAACTGTGACATTTCATAAATTACCACTGGTTTACGCCTAGCGTGTGTGAACCACAAGAGACCCCGCTATGTAACGCACTCGCGCTGACCCTCGCAACATCTATTCCAACTCGGTGTGATTACGCTAGGGTTTGTTCCACTAACCAGGGTACTCTGCCAATTTCAGTGTCTTGCCAAGTTGTAGCTGCAGTGCGGTGAAGCCCCACAGAGACGTGTCCGCAGCCTCACCAGACAGCCGTGTAAATTCAAGGACAATGGCTTTTAATCTGCATGCGAGTGATGAATATAGAATGTCTCTCTATGGAGTAAACACACCTATAAAACGTGGATAATATTGATGAAATGGACAGAAAATATCATGTTTGTGAATGTTGTGTATTGATATTTTTCTTTGTTGGGTGGGTTCTAAGATGAAAGTCAACATGAAACAACATTTGCAGCCCATTTTACTTTTATAAATGGCATATTTCTTAGAATTTTAATAAGGAAAATAGGCAGCGTGATTTTATGCATTGGGAATTGAATGGCACTCTTCATATTAAAGTTATTAGAGATGTCAGCCAAAAAAACTAAAATTTCAGTTCAAAAGTTTCAGAATCAGAGCCAAAGTCCATTTTGTTTTGTCTAATGAGAAAAGATTATTAAAATAATAGTTATATTGTATAATATGTGATACAGGTAAACAGTTTTAGAAATATGGCTTGTTTAAACATTTCTTGAACTGTTTATACATTTTATCATTATTAAACCATTCTAAAACTACACAGAGTAGAAGTCATGACACCAAGGGCAAGATTTAATGCCAAAAGATGGTTTGTGTTGGCGGAAACTGTTAGTAAATCTGGCCCCAAGCAGTTACAATTGCTTGTTTGCTCTATATAAGATCTATATTGCGAAATGTTAAGGTCCTTTCAACACTGAGTCTGAAATTTTCATTTGCGTTTTTTTTGTATTCGTCAAAATTCGTCACGCACAGAATGTCGTATTGGCTCTGAATTGTCAAAACACCTCAGAAAATGCTTGCTATGGATGTGAAAAACGCAGAAAATTTAAGCGGATATGTTTTTTTTTATGATGAGAGAAAGTTTTAGAGGCAGTGTGTAAACGTGATTGACACAACATGAAGTTGTATTTATAATTTAGGACTCCGTGTGCAAGGACCTTTACTTTTGTAATTGCGTTTAATTTTTTTTGTTAAGCCTATTGAAAATGACTTTATTCAGATGAATTTAAATTGTAATTAATTGGTTAATTTTGGAAACACACCTGATGACTAAAACAAACAAAGCTATGTTAGTAAGTTTAGTAAGAATCAAAAATGATTTCTCTCTGCAGCTTTAGTTAAAGTGCTGGACAGTTCTAGTCCAACTGACTAGCTTCAGTATTTACGCAGCAAAATTATTGCCAGTTACAGTGCTAGATTTGTCTAGGATTATAAAATCAGTATAAACAATACAGGTCTGAAAGCTAGCCCTGGTGGTTCCAATAAAATGATGCTTGAAATGGACCAAATAAATATGAGTTTGAAATGTCTAAACCTTTTGTTTAGTAATCAATCCAGCATTTGCACTCCAGCGTACTTCAAAACCTGGTCATGAATGATCCAGCTCGCTAAATCCCATTCAATTCCTGCATAGCTTGGCAGCCACGTTTCAGTTCTGCTCCCTGCGGTCACAGTATTTCTAGAGACACCTCCCTTTCACTTTGTACTAGAGATGGTGGGCTGTTCTGTGTACCAGTGTGTGGCAGGGTCTGGTAAACCGGTCCCCAGAGGCAGAGCGATGAATGGCGGACACGTCCCAGTGCCGACTGGCGTCATGCCGACCACGGGCCCAGGGTAAGGGTGGTGATGGCCAGCGAGTCCATCAGTCCGACCGATGTGAATCTCATCCTCCTCTGTCTCTCCTGTGGTTTTGCGGTAGACGGGGTTGTCGAAGTTCATGCTTTTGGTGCTGTTCCTCCTCCAGTTGCGGTAAACGAGGTAAACGCCGGCACACACCACTCCGAAGACCACTGTGGCAACGATAGGAACTGCATGTGTTTAACATACAGCCGTGAGGGGACATGTTAACACACGCTTGACTGGCGGTGGAATGACTGACAAGATAGCCAGTGTGACAAACAAACATAGATAGATAGATAGATAGATAGATAGACATATATATATATATATATATATATATATATATATATACAGACAGACAGATATACATACATACATACATACAAACAAACAAACAAACAAACAAACAGACAGACAGACAGACAGACAGACAGACAGACAGACAAACAAACAAATAGATGACAGACAGACAGACAGACAGATATACATACATACAAACAAACAAACAAACAAACAAACAAACAAACAGACAGATGATAGACAGACAGACAGACAGACAGACAGACAGACAAACAAACAAACAAACAGATACAGACAGACAGACAGACAGATAGATAGATAGATATACATACATACATACATACAAACAAACAAACAAACAAACAGACAGATGATAGACAGACAGACAGACAGACAGACAAACAAACAAACAGATACAGACAGACAGACAGACA